>JAHZNE010000201.1:0-75189 GCA_027744055.1 Callyntrura sp. NNG-2020 | reverse complement strand
CTTAAAAGATGACGTTTCAGCTAATTGATTATGGCTAAAAATTCTTCAATGACGGTGGAAATAGAAACACAGCAGAAATATTTGAAACACACAAATAAAGTACATCCAAATAAAAAGAAACTTGCCACGATAAGGCACGATGTTACATTGCGTAATCGGTTGCAATTGAGAGATAAAATGAAATCGTGGAACCGGAAACTGATGATAGAATTCCTACTGACAGGATGCTAATGGTTGTCACATGGGCCAGCTTGTAAATAATAATTATTATTATTCCAATTTCAAATATATAAGATGATATAACACAATAGTATAATATATGATCGTTTTATTTCGAACGCGAGAGACATCAAACAAAATGATATGCATTTTCTGAAATTTCATGTAGCAAAACCGTTTTAAAGTATTTTACTTGAATTTTATAAAATGTCTGTAGTGTGAATCCGAAATATGTTGACCCAAAATGTGGATGTACATAAAATAATAATATTGTGTATGATATGGCAGGTAGTTCTTCCTCTTTCTGGCATGTGCACTTAGCACTTATACTAAAAAAATCTTTTGTGCATGGCTTTTCCTGTTGTATACATCACATCAATACGCCAAGATTTAAAATTTCTCCATATATTCTGTTTCTGGTTGCCCCAAGTTCCAGTATGGGAGACATTCCATGACAAGAGGACTTACCGAAAAAGGTCTGGTTCCCGTTCTCACTGGTTCGTTTGACCCTTTACCAAACACGTACATAACTTTGTGTGCCTTCTCGAGTTCATTTTTAAAGGTTACATTTTTACCCATTTCAAAAATACTGGAAGTCAGCTTCTTGTTAAAGGATTATTGATGGCTATTGTATGGTTGTGAAAACACAGGCGTCCTAAACAAAGGTACTTTAAAAGACACATTTTCTGAGAAATATTATATTTTTCACGCTTGGGCTAGGTGCATACAAGATTATCAAGTGGTCACGTATGTCTCTGTGCATATAAACTTATCCTCGAAACATCATACACCACTAACACCACAGAGCCTACACAATCATTTAATACTTTACCTTTCCCTTTAATTTTTTCCTTCATAGGGTATTTTTCTTTTAAGCCAATTTCATCCTTTTCATAAATGAACAGAGAGTAGCAATGAGAGCATTCTTACGAGTATAAACATGTCTGTCGGTTGAATGGTGAATAAAAGTTTTCATAGCTCACAGCTTAGCAAGTTGCCTGCTATTTGCTATATGCACGTTCTCATTTCTCATTCCCCATTTTATTTTCCCTTCATTTTCGTCTCGTCACAGTCGAGTCGTCGAGTCGACATACATTCTCAACATCATCATCATCATACATCCACTAACATCCTCAACTCTTTACAAGAGCACGATACACATACTACTTAATTCAGCTGAACTTTTAACTCATTGCCACACTGACGATTGTGAGACCACTTACTACACACATACGTTTCTTGCCTTGTCGTTGTCACTGACAAACATCGCTTGCCAGAGGATACCAATTTACTCCCAGTCTGCAAGTAGATGTCCATCTCTCATTCCCCATTTTATTTTCCCTTCATTTTCGTCTCGTCACAGTCGAGTCGTCGAGTCGACATACATTCTCAACATCATCATCATCATTACATCCACTAACATCCTCAACTCTTTAGAAGAGCACGATACACATACACTACTTAATTCAGCTGAACTTTTAACTCATTGCCACACTGACGATTGTGAGACCACTACTACACACATACGTTTCTTGCCTTGTCGTTGTCACTGACAAACATCGCTTGCCAGAGGATACCAATTTACTCCCAGTCTGCAAGTAGATGTCCATCCATACATTCACTTTTTTGCAGTGCATATCTTAGGTTCGTGAAATTTGTGCTTTGAAAAAATATATGAACTGGTATATAATGCATTACATAAATTTTACAACTCAACTACTACAAGCCAATAAAGACCTCTTTAGACCAATCATTAGTACTTTGTATTTCTGCCTATAAACGCTGTGTAGCTCCCCTATCAAATAGGCTGCGTTGCTCCTCACACATTTACTTATATTGCCTCTGTTGCGTAAATTATTTTTTTTACTATTTGGTGCTCACTAGTTTTACTGTTTGTTTTAATGTGTGTCTTTACCAACAACTTGTAACAAATATAGTAAAAACCGTGCTGTGCTTTCTGTGTATTGTGAATACGTAGTGTATTTGATTGTTAGTTAAAGTTAAGTAGTATATTGACTGAGTTAAGATGGTGGAATTCGCATTGATAATAAATAATAAAATTATAAACTAGGCAAGTCAACAGTGGTGCAAGGAGGAAGCATTAAATGTAAGGTACATTTTGTAGAATAAAATACTGCAATACATCATACCTACTTCACTTGCACACAACAATTCACCAGTCACCACACATACCTGATACCTCAGATACCTGTGCAGAAACGAGCTTGTTTATGTTGGTTGACGATGAATGATGATTATGTTGAATGAGATTTGATTTTTCTCTTTGTATGGTATTGTGCTGTATTTTGCGAAGTTTGCAAAACTGTAAGGGAGAATTACCTGCGTTGTGAATACGCAAATGTTTGTGTGGTAAAGGACATAAGTACTTCAGTACCTACTTTTTACTACACACACACAAAACGAATTATCAAATTATTGTACCTTACATTGCATATAGAGAGAAGAGTGATAACATAAGAGATTGTACAGCGTTTACTCTTATATGAATTCATTACACATGCATTAATCTGTGACGACAAGTTGGTTATTACTCCGAAAAACTGAATTGAATGAAATAACAGCAATTCGTACACTACATTCATTTTTTCCTCTATACACGCACGCTGAACGTAGTAAAATCTGCATATACAGTCAACAGTAAAGGAGTTTACTTTAATTACGTTTTTACCAACTACATAACTGACAATGCAATGGTGATTATAACTCTGCATGGTAATCATTATCATTTGAGTGAATCTTAATGTAACGCCAGCACAAGAAATGATTTTGGGCCCACGCATAATAATAATGTTCATTTATGTACTTGTTGTTCTGTGTGACTGTGTAGTAAGTAGCAGTACTCTCTACCAGCTTGATTTGCCAGCGTTCGTGCACAAGTGAAATGCAGTGTGCACATATAGGCAATTTTATATCATCTGAATAGTAGCGTAGTGGTGGAATGGAAATCAGAAAATAACCAAATTGTCGTTCCTGTGCTGTGTGCAAAAGTTTGCATCTTGTGTGTAGCTAGTAGGTGTATTGACCAAACCTGAAAGTAAAAATATGCTGTAAAAAGTAAATATATATAACCGTAACAATATGTTTTTATTTGGTTGACTTACACAGAAAAGAATCGAGGATTTATTCACTGAGCTGTGATTGAAGTGAAGGAGTAAACGAGTAAAGTGAGTGTGAAAAGACGCAGATAATTCGACTTACTACGTAGGCCTTCTTATACGTGATAAGAAGGGTACATATGTTTAAGGGCCCCAGGCTATTATCCAAGGACTAGCGACATTCAGTTCACTGGGGGCCATAGCTGGAGAACTGCACGGTCAAGCGAACATAATAAAGCAACCTGTGTTGTATATTTTTAAGGTATGAATGGATTTAAAGGTTGTACTTGTGCGATGTATGTACGAGACAGCGTTATATGTTGTACTTAATTATTGTATTTATTTTCAAATCTCATTTAAAGTTTATCTTATCTGTCTGTCTGATTTAGAGTAGGTGGCGCCAACGTCCATGCTCTTTGGGTTTTATACCAGAAATTAAGGCTGTCAGTGACGACCAAGGGTTAGCGGAGTGACTTATATGTTGTGAAATGACTTACTTTCTTTGGAATAGGGGAATAATCATTTAATTTCTTACCACTGCACTGTGTGGTAGCCGGTAGCGTTATTGCAACTTTCTAAAGTAATCAGTTGCCATAAAACTGTTGGTGGCAGCATCATCAATCATGTATAATAATGGAGTAAATGTCGCAGAGAAGTTGGGTTTGGGTCCAGAAGTAAGAGAGTTAAAATTTGGCTCAAGTTTTACATCAGGTGGCAGAGGGCAGCAGGGCTCCTTTCATAGCGTCCGGTAAACTATTTAAGCCATTAGTACATTAGTAATAAGTTTATCCAATAAATTAAAGTAGGAAAGTAGTATGTATAACACTGTCTTTTAATTATAGGTATGACTTCAAGCCAGCTAGCGTCGATACCTCTAAAACCGCAACCCTTGACGTTGGTCCTAATGGCCAGGTTACTATTTCGATGCCTAACGTAGATGGCAACGGAACTACAGTTTTCAAAGGTGCCAGAAAACCGTATGCCAAAGAATGTGTGCTAATAATAGACCAAGATACCGGGGAAGTTGTTTTGGAAAAACTAACGCATAACATCCAAGTCAAGCGAACAAGGTAAGAATCTATTGATTTTCTGAGGAACATGTCGTTCTTGCAGATACATAACAACTATTTTCATATTTGTAGAGAGGAAGGCGGCAGCAAAAAAGGGGGCTCACTTTCCATGCCAGTAGTTCCCCCACCGCCAGCTGAGATGAAGAAAGTTCAGCCCCCGCCATCATCTTTTAAATCCGATACTAAAATGGCAAGCAGAGATAGGGATGATTCGAAAAAGATTTTGCCGCAGAAGCCAATCCCTCAAATGCAGCATCAACATCCACCTAATACTTCTAAACGAGGTCCTAGTAACTCACCAATGCCACCTTATATCCATCAGCCAAGACAGTCGCCAAACAATGGACCTTCTCCTGGCCATGTGACCTCCCCTCCCATGTCACTTTCTCCATCCGCTGGATCATTGCAAGAGGTTCAACGACCAGCTAAGCAACAGCAGCAACCCAATCTCTTATCTCTTACAGATTTCGAAGACTTACTCTCCATGCCTCAAATGAGTACGCCCCCGAGCTCGCTAAAATCCAATGTTGAGAAACTCCCAGTTAAAGATAACAGCTCATTAAGTGCTCCAATCCCAAAACCTGGTGGGACCGGAGGCGCTAGTGGAGGAGGAAATCCTAAAAATGTAACAGCTTTATCGGAATCATCCAGTGGTGAAGACAGCAGTAGTAGTTCTAGTAGTGAAGAAGATGATGACGATAGTAGTGACTTGGAAGAAGTGCCTGATAAAGTTCCTATACCCTCCGTCCCCGAGAATAACAGTGTTCCCGTTCTAGGGAATAATGGCAATCGCGGCAGACCGCAGCCTGTTGCTGCTCCGTCTATGCCAACAGACTTGTTATGTGAAGATTTGCAGTTATCAGAATCTGGATCCGATTCCGATTGAACCATGTATCACTATTCCGCAGTAGTTCTTATTTGATTTTCGAAGATTTTGTAAATATTACGGTTGCCTTTTAAAAATGACGGTGATGCGAGTACTCCTTGATATTATAAAAGACGTGTCGTCTGAAATGTCTGACGAGTGCGGTACTTAACATTTTACGTTTCGCAGTAAACTAGTGAGAGATGAAAGGGTAAGTGCACTCATTGATTATACAATGACTGTAAGATTGTAATCGCTGGTTATGCATAATTTTATTACGAATGGAAAGTGCAGATATGTCCCAGTCCCGTATTGTAATGAAATGAGCCGTGATTTCAAAATTAGAAAATTTGTGAATTACTATTTGTATTCACTAATATATTTGACAAATGATATCACAAGATAATGTTCTTTGTATAGTTCGTATTTTTGAAATTGTTTGAATACATAAATAAAACGTAACTTTCTGAACACAGTCAGTCCCTGAACAATTTTCTTATTTTAAATAATTATATTCCATAAATGACAAATTCTCCTTCCGTCAGTAACATTATATTTACTTTATTTGCAATTGGAAATTGTTGGAAATTTAAGCCATGTCATGTCATCTTACCTTTGTTGGAAATTCATTAAAACGTAAAACTGTAATCTTCATTTTGCTTTGGTATACATACATATCCAAGTCTAAAGTTTACATGGACATTAAACTGTCATACACTTTTTAATTGGTTACAAGTAATGACCATATATGACAAATTTTTTCTCTCAAAAATTCGATCTTTTCAGTTGTTGATACCTATCAATCTTGTAACAATAAAATCATTTGGCATAAAGACTCCAAATCTATTATCACAACGCCAACTTAACACTCCTTAACTCCTACCTACTTGTAGGTTTGCAGCAATTAATGTTGTCAAACAATGGTACACAACTAATCCCTTCAAAGTGTTTATAACTTGCAATGCAAAAGCGTCATGTTGTGTACTCGTGAGTATTCTTACACTATTACGTTAGTCGCTGTTTCGCGCATGAGATATTGGCCAAAGGGTTATGATATGTTGTAAAATACGTTAATTTATACTGTCTTCAAATTTAATGAATATGTCGTGTGCAAAATACCGACAAACTGAGGTTGTGCAATTTTCACTGATTTCCGTTGCAGGGACATAAATAAGTGCTCATCGTATTCTATTCCATACATTGAACATTATAGCGCAAGTACAATGTAATGATAAAAGTGTTTATAGATGTTTATTTTATGAAAGGCATGGAAATGTTTTTTATCTTCCTGTCACTAACCTATTTCTAAGTGCAAGCTATCAAGTACGAAGTACGAAATCACTAGCAGTAATGCCATGTGAACTCTGGAATTATCCACTCACGGGGCATTCAGCTCAGGCTACATGTCCTTAAATTACTTTATTTAGATAATCGTACTACTTGTTCAGTTTTCTTCATAACTTCAAAACAGCCCTCAAGTTAGGATTTTCCTTCTTTATCACTTCGGCTAAAAATTGTCCACGCGCTTTTTTGTCTGAACATTGTTGAGTCAACATGACATGACATATGGCGGTGCGTTAGTTATCCGACCTTCAAAACTGTCTTCGCCAAACCGATATTTAAAAAAATCTATTTCACACTTAACATGAATCGCTGAGCGATGTACAAAATGGTTGCATACATGTAGACTGCGTTGTAGCCAGTAGCCACTACTGTGGACTATTGCGATCGTGAGATATCGGTGTAGATATTTGTTCTAGAAGATATACAGTGCGCATTGTGAGTATGATGTTTCAATCTTACCCTTCGCCGCTTTAAAATTCATTACCAGTATCACTAATTTAGTTTAGGTCTGCCTGCATACTTAAACCGTTGAGTTGCACATGCCTTTTCTTTAACAGCAAAGATGAACACTTCACATTCCGTTGCGGGAAAATGAGTGAAAAATGATTTTTTATTTACGTAATAATGTGTGTGGATGAGATATTGTACCTGACATCTTCCCATTATATTTATCATCATTCATCATTCATCACGTTAGCATTACTACCACTACTGTGTAGTCATAAAGGTGTTCATTGTTGTTAGCGCCTCGTGTGCCTGCAGCAGTTTAGGCTTTGTTGTAAACTGCGTGACGCGGTCTAATTGTGACTCTAGTTAGAAAAAAATATCATTGTATTTCGTCTGAACTAATTGCATACACTGAAACATAATTTGATGCATTAAAACGTATTGTTGTTGGACAAGCATACTCATGATGAAGCTGCAACCGGAGATGATGATAATGATGGGGAAAATGTCACGTAACATTGCACGATGGCGTCATGATAAAAAAGTAATTTTCATCTCCGGCTGCAGTTTCATCGTGAAAATGTTTTTCCATCGACAGTATACACACATTTTTTTCTCGACTAATTGTTGAACTGAAAGAACACACACGAGGTGCGGGTGAATAAGTGAATATAGATATAGGCTGGGTGAAACATAATATACAATATAACGACAGTTTTTATATAGCAGCCATAGCTTAGCTGTATATATTCGTCGGTTTGTGAGGTATTTCTATCTTACAATGCAGCTGTGCGCTGGCACAAGATCATCTTAGGAATATTCGTTTCTCGATTCTAAGAATGACATTTTAAAACCTGCATTCTTTCGCTCAAGTCAATATCATATCATCGTCTGTTGTATGTACTGTTTTACCTCCCCTTTTGCCTTACTGCAAAGCACATTCATCCTATTCGCATAGTGTTTTTCTTGAAATTATCATCATCATTATTATTACGATGTCACAGACAATCGTGCATTCTTGAAAATGTGAACCTGTTATTATATAGGTATTACATACGCTCAAAGTAGGCATACTTACATTCCATCTAATCTAATGGTTGGTATTACTTAAATCATTACCATCACTCACGTAACAAAAAGGCTACGCCAGGCTGGGCAGCAACCGAGACTTTAATAGACCCTAGATGGAAGCTTAGGGTGACCTGTCTTGAAAACATGACACGACTGTATTCTGGCTTCGTATTGCTTCATGAGTATCACAGCGAAGAATCTGGTCCCAACCTCAAAGCTTTCAGCCGGTACAATACTAAAATTGTACATAAATAGAGCTGAGAGAGGGTCGTCTTTCGTCTTCCTTGATTTCTTGATACAAATCGTATGATCCGATATGTCTTGAGTATACACGGAGGCAATTCTTCCAATAGGCAAAAATATAGAAAATTCGAATTTACTACTAACAATTTGTGTGTAACGAACTTTGAATGTGTACATTATGCTCCTTTGTATACATATTTGGTAAGACGCACAATACAGAATGAATGAAGCAAAAGTCCTGAAGAAACCCTCTTGTGTATATATCCCCTTTTCTTTATAAGCAATAAGCACCTAGTACGTGTGAAATCTTGGTGTGTATATGGAACCAAGGAAGGCAGTTACGTTTCAAATATAAGTAGCTTATAGTTGCATCATATCTTGAAGAAGCAAATAAGATTGTATTGTGTAAGTCAGAAAAATGCACTTTCTTGATTCTCTATTTTTTAATCAAGGAAAACGGAAAAAACTGGCTTAAATGCACACTGACTGAGTTCTCTCGAGCATTATGCCTTAAACATTTAAACGTGCAACTTTAGGTGTAATGAACATAATACGCAGAGGAACCGACTAGTTTATCGTGGCTATTGACTATATATTTTACCTTCTTAAATAGTAGCTCCACGATATATAGAACGAGCATATTAAACTTGCTAACATTTTTCAAAGCTGACTTTCAAAAACGAAGCAGATTCTTCCTAACATTTTCTAAACAGCGGGTGATCTAACATACTGAAAGATTGAACCATTACTATATAGTATGTGCATGTTACATAAAGGCAATTTAATTTTCTTTTTAAAAATACATTTAGAAAAATAGGAAATTCGCTGCCTATGCTGCAACACGCTTTAAGAAGATTACAATTATAATATTATGTGCATAGTATTTTTTTCAGTTTTATTTGATTATCCTTCCCGAAGCTAAGATATTACAATAACATATACATATATCGTATATATCAAGTCAAGTCTGTATATATATAATATAGTATACATGTGAAAACAAAATTGCGTTCATTTAACTTCGTTTAAAAACTCATTTTTTTGGTTCCCTCTGCAGGCAGACTTTCAATAAATGCAGGTGGCCAATAAAATAATAACAATGCTTCTCATAACAATTACACCGACACAACCTTTTAAGAGAATCTTATGAAAGCACGCTTAAAAGAAATTGACTTTAAAAAATTGCTCGTGCGTTGACTAATCGCAATTGCAAGGAAATTAAACAATGCATGAACAATAGTGCACGAAGCAACTCAAATTATAAGGGCTTAAACCTGCAACACCTACAGTATAATATGCCATTTCTTTGTTGATACTTAGGACCAAAGCAGAGATAGAGGAGGTTTTTTATTGTACGTTACTTTTTTTGTAGTGGGAATCTGACGTGAGACTTTTTTGTTTTTTATGAACTCAAAATGCGTAGGTATTTATTGTATATTACATAAAAACATTTAAAATTTGAAATAACTGTGCGCACTGCGCACTAACATTCTAAATAATCAAAATCATGCTGCAAGTTTTGCCATTTCAATGTTTTTTGGGCTTGGCTTGCCCTCTCTTATTTTTTTAAACGCGGAGAATGGAGATAAACAACATTCTAAAGTGATGATGTGTGACAATCAAGTTTTTTTCCTGCAAAACTGCTATGGTGGTGGTTGTTGGTGATGGTGGTATATGAAACTGATAATTTTTTTGAACAGCAGTAATATTTCTTGGTTGTAAAAATCTTATAATTCATACTCCGTGTCCTCCTCATGACTAACTTTAAGGAATTTTACCCATCTCACGGCGTGCGGCGTTAATGCAAGCTTTTTGAACTCTTCCTCTGGCAAAATGAAAGGCAATCAACGAGAAGGGAAGGACCAGTAACAAAATTGCGTTTTAGTACAATACCGTCAGAAAAAAGACGACTTCTGCTGAAGTCATAACATTTAAGAGGAACACAATAAAAATAAATTCTTATCGTAAAATCTCTGTGTTAACCAAGCCAGTTTCGTTCTTCAGCGAGTAGAATGTAAGCACTGTTGTTTGCTCTTTTGTACTTCATATAAACCAAGACATGTTTCTTATCGTTTTCCTCGCTTGAAAATTATCTTCCTTCTTTTCTAGCTGACCTGCATCATTGAGCTCAAACTCTTATCCATCCACAATCCGTCCTGTGATTCTCAATTCATCCCTTTTCAACTGCAACTGATGAGTCCCAGCGTGAAAAAAATTGGTTAAACTTAACTTACATGTAGGTACACACTTTTTACATATTACAGCTTATATATACACCAGACAAACATCGCTTCAGACTTCAGATGAAAAGGGCACCACCACCGTATAAGCCGACTTATTTACACTTTGATCTTGCTTCTTTTATTTCTCTTCTCTGTCAAGAGACGACTTTATGGCAGTGTTCTCATCTCATAATATTCCCATCATTTACCCCGACAAACGAATGCATATAAGTATGTAACAGCAAACTTATAAATACCCACGTAACACATGTAGACAACTGTGTCTGTTGTGTGTGTGTGTATTTCACATCTTCTTCGTAACACCATCGGAACAATGAACAAATATTGTTAGCTACACTTTACTCGACTATAAAGCATACGCCCAATAGTTTACAAGGCCATTAAGCCTTACGTTGAATGAAAGAATAAAATGTAGGTACCATTACCATTTCCATTACATTACGAATTTCGTCTATGGTCGTAGCAGAGCGTCGTCGTTGTTGCTGTAAGTTAAACGAAAATGTACACATAATATTCCCCGCATGCGACTCCCCTTTGTATTTTAAAATTGTGGATGGATGTGATGTGACTATGCGCTTATATGTTCATTTCTTCGTGTTGCATTTTGTTGGGTTTGGTTTTTAAGTTTTTAAATAGTCTTCGAGACGAGTCTCCCCATCACTTCGTGTGAGCGTCCTTTTTCCTTATATTGACACAAACAACAACAAGAACCGACTTGTTCTCCAGTTATACCGGAGATAAAAGGAGGAGGGCTGGTTCAGTCATTCTCTTCTCATTCTCACTTTACACAAGGAGATATATATACACAAGAAATGAATATCTTGATGTGCTACATACTTTTTAGCAGAGAACGACAACAATTATTATTATGCAGACTTCAACAAACTGCGTGCGTGTATGCTTTTGGTCGTATATACATATATACACACAACAATACTCCTCCTGGTTGCGCGATATTCATTCTCATCGTCATCATTTCTTGCTTGCTAGCTGAGAGTTGACGAGCGACACGAGTAGCATTACTCACCACTACCAGCTAACGCTACACCACATTGAAAAAAGTTATTTTTGCTTGAGGGTTCGGTCGTCGTTCCAATCGCTGCATTTTTAACGCTGCATAAATTCTCCTTTTTAGAGTAGTGAGAAGCGAAGTAATGAAGAAGCAACAAGTACCAATTTCATTCTTTCCGTCGACCATCAAAACACCAAGTACCACACGACGACTCACACGAGGCACGAAGAAGAGTTACTACCTATATCGTCATCACCTTTACTGATGATGACGGTAGTGGTATGGTTGTGGAGAGAGTTTGTGGAATCACATGGAGAAGGAATTTTTTGCATAAACTATGGAGGTTTACGTCTTACGTGGCCCGCAGTAAACTTTTAGTGAGTCGTTAAAAACTATAGCATGCTGGCTGGTTTTCTTAAAAGTTACAACGTCTGTAGTAATCGTTTCATAACACAAGAACGATTGGGTGTACATGAGTTGAATTATTGAGTATGGTGAAGCATTACGTGGGAAGAATTGGAGAGGTTGCGGTAATACGTAGCGATAAGATCATCGTCGTGTGAGGAATCATTTTTATGTCTACTGGAAAAGCTGGAAAAATAGTGTGTATGTACAGGTTTCTCGTCGTGTGTTGTTGTGCCAGAGCTTGTTTTAATACATTATGCAGTTGTGATTTGTTATGGACCCGTCATGCTGATGAGGGCATCATCATTTATGGCTGATTTGAGAATGCAATACAGCAAGTAGTAATCTTATGACGAGATGATTGAGTATTTCCAGGAGGATCTCTTGCCTGCTTCTAGTTGCAACCAATAATGTCAGCGAGTCGTCAGTAAGTGCTGGGCGATAGGACGAATAGTTCATCATGCATTAATAATTCCACTGTTACCTCACGTCGTGTCACCCTCTTCACCCATTTTACAGCGAGGTAATAAAGTGAAACACCATTAAATTTGATATCCTGATTTCAAAAGAACCTTTTCTGTGAAATTGCTTGTCAAAGAAAATTTTCCACGAAAATGTCGACGATTGCGTGTTGATCCAGTTTGTTACTAAAAAACCGTGATTAGTGGGTTTGATTGCGTCGAAATTTTGACTGTGTTGTCTATGTGCAGTGGTGGGACTGGTTCATGCAACAAGTTTTAATAACCACGATTGTCATATGGTGTACATTTTCCCATGAAATAGATGTCTGTGCGTGATTTACGTCAATAAAGCATATTGTAAAACAAACTCGTCGCAGCGGGAGTTGTGCCAAAAACGGAAAGACTCATGCTTTTGAAGAAACACATGGTAAATGTTAAAAAATAAAAAAGTATATCTAAATTAAGTTTTATTGATACCAGCCCTTATCATATCTCTGTTCAAGCGAATTCCAGTGCAGTTGTATGTAAACAGTATATCCTCCTTGTTTCAATATTGATAAATACAACAATATTTCCATGAATGTCCTACAGAAATGATACTGACATGTCCGCCGGAGCAGTTGTCTCTACTAAATTTCTGTGAACCAAATATTGCTCTCATTCTCATACATGGTACTTCTACAAAATACTCCCCATTGTATGTTTGTCCGTATTTAAGCATAATTCTAAGTACAGAAGCGATAATTACACATATCACACTTTGACAGTTTTCGCACTTGCTTGCTACTTGTACTACTATATCAAGCTTCATTTTCATTCTACTATTTATACAACATAAATTCACGCTAATAACACTTCAATTTTTGGAGTATGCAATATGCACTTTACTTCATGTACACACTTATCGCGGCAATTGAAGCAACCTAGTTTTTCTTTAGGGATAATGATTTGCAAAATTCAGCAGAAATTCGAGTGTGCAGAGGAATGGATGATTCATTCATACAAACATGATTTTTTGTCCAAGTTAGACATGTAATTCTGTCTTCTATCCTGTCCTGCTGTTTGCATCATCGGCTACTTTTCTCATTGTCAAGAACGTGAATGTAAAATTGGGAGATAATGATATGATGTAAGTAGAAGTAGGTAAGCTCCATAATATTCCACTATTGCCACTGATGCATATTATATAGGTATGTATACGTTTTCGCGTGTACAAGAAACTAGCAACGCAAAACGCAAACCTCCTTTTCTTGCCTTGTCTTGTCGCGGGGTTCTTCATGGAACGAAATGCTAGACTCGTCATAGAGCTTTAGCTGTAGCAGTTATAAATATTAAAAAAACAAAATTCAATATATTATTGAATAGGTATACATTTGGCTTTGAGGAGAAATTCACAATAGCTTATAGGACGCGTTCTTTTGCCTGTTTGTATCGCTCCCTCTTTGAGGATTATTACCATGAAACGCAGGCAGCGCAGCGTTTTGTACATAATGATGATGATGATGATTAGTTTATACATGGTGACGCTATTTGAAACTCAAACCAGCAGCCAAACAGTTCAACTTTTTAAGGTTTGCCTTTGGTTGGTTGGACAGCTGCAGCTGCTGATCGTCACTGTTGTGGTCTGCGAAAGAGTCGATAGTCTATGATATAGACTGTAGTCAGTCACGATGTTGACCATGAATTTGATGAGAGTATGGTTTTAGTACTGCAAGCAAAAAAGTTTATTTTTGAGAGTTGTGTCATCTTGTATCAGTTTTTGCAGGTCATCATCACCACACCACGTCACACTTCAAACAAAAATTGATTGTATATGAAGTTTGTATTCGTATGCAAATATTATTATTGTACTTGTCGTTTATTGTACAGTACTTATCTGCAGTCCTTATTTCACTGTGCTCTAGTGTGTGCAATCGTCCTTCTCTCTTCGTTCTGCTGCTGCTACGGGATTTTCTACTTGATGAAGTAATAATTTTTTAATAAATATTTTGATACCCACACATATGAAAACGAGGCATGTGTGCAAATTTTCTCTGGTGTAATAAGTTGGACGCATCTCTGTGGTTATGTGTGCTACTAGAATGAACATGGACATTGATGGACATTGTAAACAGGAGATGAAACTTAATTCTTTTGACGGTACGGGTACGGGAGTACTAGTCACTTGTATTTTAATACATCTATCAATCATTTCCACTTCACAATTTATATTATTTATACTTATACCGTTTACTTTCATTTCAACTATTGGGACCTTTAAGGGTGAACATGAAACACAAACTTCTTGTTCTGCACTGTAGAAGTTGCGTTTTGTTTTTCCCAATGAAAATGCTCAAAAAGCGTAAAGCTGCACCGGTACTGTTCGTTATCTGTGAAGAATTAAATCGTGCTCGTAGTAACAATGCAAAATGCAATGTTAACATGCACACAGTTATATGCCGTCAAGCCCGTAGGTGACATCCTGTTAGCATAAGCATAAATTTTAACAAAAAGGATACACTGTCGTTCCACAAAAAGTGCAGTTTTTAATTACCTATCGATACCTGTTTACAGGTTGGGTAAAAAGCTTTTAGAAAATCGTGTACTACACAAGTACTGTATAAAGTACAACAGCAGTACAATCAACTTTGCCCTGCGCTGGCAGCTTCTGACTGGCACAGACAATTTGTCACCGTTTGTGGGATGTAAGTTCGTTCGCCATTGTACTATTCAAAGCTTACATTTTTAATATGCTAAAATTGTTACACAGAATATCATAATTTTCTATTCCTATATATACGTGCGTTTGTATTGTAACAAATTTTTAAGGCATGATCATGTTCAATGTTTACAGTGTTGTGAATTGTGATTTTTTTGATATTGTCTAACATCATTGTTGTACATGCGAACATGAGTGAATGGAGTAAACTATAAAAATAGTTGATTTTGATCTCTCTAGCATTTTTGTTTTCTATTATAAATGGTGAAACGGCAAACGTAATACAAAATACAAAAATACAATAGCCTTTTATTTTTGACACGCACACGAACACATAAAATGTGCGCTCATGATACATTCACTTCAATAAAGATACAACGTGCATTCCGAAGGTAGGCAATTTTCAATAAATTTTATTTTGCTAAATAGTCTCGGGTATTAATCAGCATAGGCATGGAATATTTGTAATTCCTCCCTTTGCAGTTTTTAAAAGAAAATTAACTCCCTAGCCAACTTTATTTTTATGCAAAGAAAAAATGACGTAGGACGTTACTGTGTAGTAATTCTACTGCTCAGATTACTCAGAAGTCAGAAGTAGTGTATATTGTTAAGTAAGCTGTTACCACTTCTGGTCACATGACCCTTCATCATCTAGCTCCATGTTAATATTAATTAATGAATGAATGCTGGTTGCGTTGTGTACAATTCACCAGAAGTGGTTACAATTTACTCGGAAATATACAGTGCTTCTCAGCAGTAGGACTACTCGTATCGCTTTTAGTAACATATTTTTTAATGAAGCGGAAACGTGCGAGACAACAGCATATAAATATTAACGTGGAATTACAAAAACCACTGAAAGTTGGAGATTAAATTATTGGTAGACCAGTAAAGTAAAGATTGTGGACATATTTTGTGTCGTGTACCTAAATCATTGTATATCGCAATCGCAACGTGTACTAGTAGCTAGGTATACAATGTTGGCAAACGACATTTCATACAATCTCAAAATCTCAATATGCTCAATTACAGTAAGCGTCAATAGAGCAGAATTAGGGGCATTTTCTTTAGATGTATTAGTATGCCATTTTGCAATATAATCTTGTGCTTGACTTCGAGGGTGACGCATGACGGTACAAAGCGGTTTTCTTATACTGATTAAGCACAAACTGGCAGGGATCTCTGGATGTATGAATGCAAACGTCTCGCTTGATTGATATAAGAAGCGAGTGTGGGAGTGCATTCATGTGCTGAAACATCGTCTGTATACGCAATAGGCAACTGACAAATTAAATTAAACGTCAATGTGACACTGATTCGCATCATCAGCACGGCGGCATCAACAGAATAATGTCAAAGGCAATATTGCGTATTTACTTTTGCGCCGTCCTCTGCAAAAAATAAACTTTTTATATCTCCTTTAGTTTAGGGGTGTTTCACGTTTGTTTAAGCGTTCTTTAAATTAAAACGTCAACTATCAAAACAGAGAAAGAGAGGGATACAAAAACAAGGCGATATACTGATATGATAACACCATTTTTGCACTGCATGACAACTACGCAATGTATACATGCATTGTGCACAAGTCCATGTAACTTAGAGCCAAGGCAAGCGACAGGTAATCTAAAGTTACAAAAAAAAACTTAAAGTTTGTCATCATAATGTAATGATATTATATTATCGTTATTACTATTATGCTCTACGTGCCTGAACATGAAAGCAATGTTTTGTTAACCGACTTATATAATTTGATACGAATAGGAAAACAGCCAAACAAGCTACATGCATGTACATGTAATGAAATGAACAGGAGTGGTCTTATGTATTCTAAAAAAACAGCAGATATGAAATCTGAAATCACATATTAACGCAGACCATACCTGCCCAACACGAGTACAAAGTACAACTATCGCAATAATTATGGTTGAAAAAGTATAAAATTCCTCAGTCACGTTTTTCTCTGCCCCCACTAAGTCCTTAAAACAAAACAAAAATAATTAAATGAAAATGGAAGTCACTTTTAAAGTGAGTGGCAAATGAAAAATCTTTCAAAAGTTACAGGACAAGTGCATTACATTGCATTTTTATTAGGTAGGTAAGGCAGTAAGCTCAAGCTGTGTCTTGTTTATTTTTGTGCCTCAGATTGTGCCGTCTGTCGTAATTCTTGAACACTTTCACATTTAGAATTATGGTATTTTTGGCAATCGATAGCCCGGATACTAAGCGAAGTCGTACCTACCGAAAATGGGAAAATTAATTAAACATTTCTCCGGAAATGTTTGAATAACTATTTAATATTCCAGACATCAAACGCATAAAGTATGGATGACAATGAAACCGTGTCCATAATTTTGCAATGTTTTGCGAAGATTTAAAAAAAATATGTATAAGCACGCAATAACCGAGGATCATACAAGCAAAAATTTCAATAGTGATGAAGCGAACGCTAGCAGGATAGTCCGTAATTTTTGAAATAATAAAAGTCTGGGACGGAGGGAAAGCAGTCCTTCACGAAATTTCATCTTTTATCTGGAGTGTTATAGCACGTATCTTTTAGCTTATCTATTCCCTCAGTTGGGGTAGATAACAGACTCTGTATAATACAGATATACTAAAGGAGGTTAAAGTATTCCTTAATCCAAGGCTATATACTCGTTAATCGCCGGTTACAAACTATAAGTACCTATTACTGTACCGCCATGCCTCCATCATTTCTGACGGCTGGCTACTACTTTTGTTACAACTTATTCTTAAAGTAGTCGTATGATTTTGCGCGCATGTATAATTCATTTTTTATTATTCATGTGTATTAATGCATAATCGTTTTTCACTTTTAACTTATTACTACACACCATTGTACCAATAGTCTCCTGCCTGACTGCCATTTGACCGTACTCTGCCCTGTCGCTTGTTTTGCACACTGGCAAACTGATATTTTTACACAGCAGAATGTACAAATTGGCTCAATGCTACCGAGGAGGAGAAGGGTAGCAGCGGTCAAATTGTCAGTTAAAAGTTAAACCTTACGATTTTTAGTCGACCAAGACTACTTTTAGCGCACATCATGCCATCCCAATAGGATAAAAAGTTAAATAATACATACCTACTCACCATAAAATAAAATGTAGCACGAATTGAACAAACGCACAAGGAAAAGACTGAATTGTCAAGGGCAAGAGGAATGTTCATCTACAAAAGCAAATTATATAGCCTTTTATTATAATATTAGCACAGAATAACCTCGTCCTTTACAGTTGGCAACAATTGCTCTATCACGTCGTCGTCTTTTTCGTCCCTACTTTACATTTTATCAGCTCATTAACTGTGCTAACAGCAACAAAAGTCGAGCAAATATTTTCTTTTACATGAAATGGATCGTCTCCGCTCTGCACGTTTGTTCGTCATTGTGCTGTATTTATTTATTTATTACTATTTTATTACTATTACAATGTACTCGTCCGTTGTTTGTTTTACACACGCTGGTGAGGAAACGACATCCTCTCCTATCGTAATGGTTCTGTAGTCTCTGGCTTTTCACTCAATGTTATCAAATAAGCAGAACATTTTGCAATTAGGCATACTCACTACGCGTCGCACTCCTTAATACCACGCGGGGACATTTTTGATGTTTACTAATATAGTTCCCGTCAAGTCAACTCTGCAGTTTTTAAACACGGTTTCCTGTGATTAATCGATTACTCTTATTATATATTCTCATTCTCATATATGCCGTTTCTTGTCTGCATTTTCCCCCTTCAAGCGAAAAAATCCGCTAGTGTAACGCTGATGATAAAAACCAGTCACGGTTGGCTTTTCAGAACAGAACCTTGCACACACGTTAAGTAATATGTGGCTTCATCAGAAGTTAATCTTAATCATCCCTAATGAATAAAATATGCCGTTTTACGTCTTCTGCTTTATAGTGAACTGCTTGCGTAACTTGAACTCACAGTTTGAGTTTCAACACATAGTTTGAACAAGAAACGATCTGCAATTTTTGATGAATGTATGCGACTTACTGTGAAGCTGTGAAGATGATGCGGAGAAAATGAAATGAATCTTTCTGCTGCGTTCTCCCTCCCCGTGTGAATCCTTCCCCCGTTGCCTGAAAAAAACCTTTTAAAAATGGCAGAGTTGCAAGTTTTTAATAATAATAATATAATAAATAATGTTACTATTATTATTACCTATTTATTATTGCATATCTATGCTGTAAACAATTTGTATAAATGAAATCAACAGTGTGTGGTTCGTGGTGAAGCTCACGCATTGTTGCATCTCATTGTTGTATTTCTGCTAGTAGGCATAAGATAGACGAAAGGGAAGGGGCATATCATCATTATAATGAGCTCGAGAGGCAACAGGCAGGGGAAAGAGAGGTGTGATTTTTTTACTTTAAAAAACTTTTCATTGTTGGTGGGTCCGTGCAACACTGTACTACATAGAAAAAATACAAAATAGCAGAGCACATTAGCAGGAGAGGTGCATGAAATGCACACCAATAAAAATTGTTGTATTGATCAAAGCAGTCAAAACAAGGAGTACATGCGCGCACGTAGTACATGTATGTACGTACGACCGACTACTTTACAAAATTTTTACATTTTACAAACATTGATGAATAGAGAAGAAACATCTGCATGTGTGGCACATCTGTCAAAATTTGAAAAGTTTGACGGGGAAAATATAGAGGAGAGAGGGAGAGGTGTAATATATATTCAATTTTAAGCAATTTGTTTGGAGAGTTAGTTTTATTTTATTGTCAACATTTACATAAAAAGTATCGTTTTTTTGAGTGACTAAATGGACGTAAAAGTGGAGCCAGAATGGGGCTCTTGTCTTGCTGCCGTTTGAACAGAAAGGAGATATGTGTTTGTCTTGGTCGGCATGTGTCAAGTAAAAACAGTGAATGAGGTTACACTACTACTGCGATTGCGAATGAATATTAGTTATGGTTTAAATATTGATGAATTGAATTGGTGAAATTTGTTTTTGTAATTGTGTTGCTCTGTTGTTGTTGAATCCACAGCTGCTGGCGCATGTGTCAATAATGATTGCAGTTGGACATTGATCACTCTCTCGGTACTGAGGACTAGGACTGACCACTAGCAATTGGCAACTGTATAGTATCGACCTGTGTGGTCGTCGTCTCGTCGTCGTCGGTTGAGGGTCGACTGTGTCGAGTGTGATAGGAGTCGACGAGTTTTTGTGTCAAAATATTGTTTTGTACAGATTTTGTTATATGCACATGCAGTAAGTGCAGTATCTATCTACAACCAAGGTATCAGACGACAGAATAATCCAATAATATCAGTATGCATGCGTCCACGTTAAAAGGACATGAAATTGATAAATTGATATGTTTGTGTCCGGGTTATCAGTGACGTAATCAGTGGTTTTAAATCGTGTTGTGTTTTTGTTATTAAGCTTAAAGTAATTATTGAGTTAAGTAGTGTTTACACAGTGACAGATTTGGGTCTAATGTAGCTGGAATAACTGTATGCTACTGACCACTAAACGATGACCTGTTGTTGTGTTGTTGTTTGAAGCTGATGCGTCATCGTTTGATCATTTACTTTCCTTTTAATGTAGGTAGTATTGAGATATACCCCCCAAAAAGTCTATAGAAGTTTTAAAATTGTTTCGCACTTGCATGGGAAAATGAAAACAAATCCAAATCCAGTCCAGTCAATAGTGCAACTCCATTATAGAGACCATTATTCCAAACGTAAGTTAGATTAGATCACGAAAATAGCACATTAAGTTGTGTACATAAACTAGGATGACATAAGCGTTGACAATGTTGTTGGTGATGGTACTGGTGAATCTATGTCATCTAACAGAAATAACATAAGTTTGGCGTAGATGTAGTCATTCGCGCTGTTGTGATTAATATACTACCATTACTGGAATCGTTGTTGTCTATGCAGATTTGTACAGGTGTGGGCGTTATGGATGCAAGAAATATTTTTGACAAAGAAACGTTTGTGCTTGTGTGGGATGGATGGAAGTATGTAATGTGAAAATGGATTGAATAATGCTGGATTTCAATTTCAATCACCTTTTCCAGTGTGAACTATACAAAAAGTTTAATAATGCTAATTGTGGATTTCCAACCTATTTATTTTTGTACTGCCATGACCAACTAACTCGCCAAATTAGCTACATAAAGTGATAGAATAGTTTTAATTCTTGTGAATTTGAAACTTAATTGTAACCCCTTCCCATATTGCTCACAATGGGAAATAATCTTAGCAACTACCGGAGGCCAGCCTCTATTGCTGGAGATGATCCTTCAAATATGAAGTTCAAATCCAGTATACGCACTGCAGGTGGAGTAGATTTTGTGACTCATTCGGGACTGTCCGGGAATCACCTAGACTCAAACGATATCAACCCGGGATTTAATAGTCTGTCTGGATCTTCCTGTGGACCTCCTAGTATCAACACAACAGGAAACGGAAGTAGCTGTCATCCTTATGGTTTTGATCCTCCAAGTTTTGTAAGAAATCGACGGGATCTTGTCAGCATGAGGTCATCAAAGTACTCCCCTAAGCCAGCTACACCAATGCCTAACGCAGATGAACTCGAAAAACGGTTCACAAAAGTGTTGGTAAGTAAAGTAAAAGTAACATCCGAAAATAACAGGATATTTACTCTATTAATGACGTGCTCGTTTTCTCATCAATAAAATGTCATCATTGTGTCGTGTCAGTGAGTCAGTACTTTACGTCACGTCAGTCAGTACGTCAGGTGTCAGAGTTTTAAAGTAGAATGCAACAATTTGTAGTAAGATTTATGATATCAACACGAATATTATCCTCGTAAGAAGCTATTCGTCAGCTTTATGATTACAATTATAAATAGTAATTTTATGATAATGAAAACGTTTCAATCTGCTGGAAATACAAGTTCTCACGTGGGAGGTGCGGTGCAAGTTTACATGCAAAGTTTTCCTTGAGCAGACTTTATGAGGATGAGACATAATAGTAAACAAACCTACCTTACCCACAACCTATAGAGATAAAGATTTTTATCGTGTAATAGGACTATAAATACACAACAATATATGTTGAATAGCATGGTTAAAAACGTGCATCATTGCAATAACTACTCGAAAACAAGGATTACGTAATAGTTTTGAGAAGTGTCCCAAAACTGCCAGTCCCCAAAAGCATGATGCTTGCCATGCATTTATTTAATTGTATGATTTTCTCCCACCAGCAACTGTGAGAATTATACGCATTCTTATTCCCAGAGTGAATTAAGAGGGTTTCATGGTTTCATGCTTGCTGGACACGAAAAATTAAAAGTATATTTGTAGACAGACTGAAGTTTATGCTTTCCATTACCCCATATATCGTATTCTGTGTAAGGTCTAGTTGGACTTAATAGCTAATTGTTAGAACTAGACAATGTATTGTAATAATGCGATATTCATTTCCTCTGAGATGTGAACGTGTTATAATTTTTATGTATGTTGTACTAGATTTCAATACTTCTGATATTGCATGATGATGATGCAACATTCTGTAAACCTACGTTTGATTTCATCCCCTTCATTTTCTAATTTTTCCAGGCATCTATGGATCTTCCACCAGACAAAGCAAAGCTACTCAAACAGTATGATGAGAAGAAGAAATGGGAGATTGTTTGTGATCAAGTACGATGTAGTTTTTTTATTTCATTGAATGTTGTTTAAAATTGAAATAGTAAATGAAAAATATAAAAAATAAAAAATATTTTGCATTGATACTAACTAGGAACTCGTCCAAGTGCGCGACCCTCCCAGCTTTTACTTGAAAAAATTGCAAACTTATCTTGACCCAAAAGCTTCCAGAAGTTTTAAGGTATTAAAAACAATTATGCTTTACAATAAAAAGAATTATTGTAGAATATTTCTAACGTTCAATTTTCTGTGCTTTGTAGAAAAGGAAGGTAGTTGGTGACTCAACTTCCACGCAAGTACTCAAAGATCTTGAAATTTCACTTCGAACAAACAATATAGAGTGCGTAATACACATTTCACTTATTTATATTTTTAAATACACTTATTACGTTCTCGTTGGTGTTTGTTTGAAATATCATTTTGTTCATAATTGTTCTTGCACGTAATATTTAAGATGGGTCCGGGAATTTTTAAACGAAGACAACCGTGGCTTAGAAGTTCTTGTAGACTACTTGAATTTTCGTCTAGTCATGTTGAGGTAAGTGTTGAATTTCTTTAACTGAAAACTATAGTTTTACATGTCGTAACCTCGAATATGGAGCTCATCCATAAGCCGTTTGATAAGTGCGAGTTCTGCAATTTTCACGGAAAAAACTATGATGAATAACCACAGTACGACTTTGTCATTCAATGGAGCCAAAATTACAACGATTCCAACTGTCCATAAACATATATGGATTATGAATGACCATCGGCATTTTTCATGACTGAGCTGAAAATATTAAATAGTTTAGGAACAGAATACATCAATGTTTATTTAAATTAGTGAAAAATAGAATACTTACTGATTTTGCCCCTTGAAAAAGAAATATAGAGGCAAGAAAGTGAACTACGCTGTAAACAAACATGAAAGCAGCGATCTTGGATAAAGATTTAGCTGCATACGACATCAAATAATCAAAATAGATTATAAATTATTTCGTATCATGAAAATTCAAAGTAAGTTACACAAGTATTTTTCCTCACCAGAAACTGTTACGTCTAAGTCAATTATACTTTCAAAGAAAAAGTCCGGCTTCTTTTCGTCATTCCCTTTGCTTGCTTCAACTATGTAATAAGTAAAAATTCCCAAATTGGAGGCAATGGAAAGTGTCCCTAATATCTGAGGTAAATAGTATGAATTGTAGTATAATCTTTACAGAAAATATATCAGATATCAAATTGATAATTAAAAATATGTTACCATTTCAATAGAAGCAATCGCCATTGCACAAAAACGGATGAATTTAAAAACTCCTTCATTGCTTGCGCTTGTTGCAACAACGTTCACTGTTACTAACTCCATTTAAGATATAAAGAATACACTTTCAACTACAGCCATATGTATCTTAGAGGCTAGTTAATTCGTGATTGTAGAAGCTCAGTGAAAACAGTAATTTCTTCAGATAGCTACTTTAGAGTAGTAATACCCACATACCATTTAAGTTGAACACTGAATGACAAAACCCACACTTGCCAGTGTTTTTGTTGGAGAGACGTCTCCTTGTGGTTTGTTGAGGTAGCTCTTTGATGATTAGTATGCAGAACTTGTGGAACTAGTTTGCTGATACTGATAAGCTGCTTAACATTTTCCTAATTTCCCATAATTTTATGTAATGGCTCAAGTTGTTCATATTAAATATCTCGTTCCACAGAATGAACTCTTAAAGTAGACATGCTATTGCCATTACCATTATGAAATGAACCTTTCCTTGCTCATTGTCATGCAATACCTTGGCAAACTTGAGTTAATAAAGTGTTATTTTGTATTGTATTTTGTATACGGTGCACAGTGCACACAAGCAAGTTTTATCAAGTTTAAAGTCATTAAAGCTTTCAAAACGTGCCATATTTAACACGGTTTAAAGTCAGTTTTACTCCTTTTGTATTAACTATTAATAATTCCACAGACATGAAGCCAAATCTTTGCTGGAACAAGACGCTGCCACCGCCGCCGCAAAAGGCAGATCAAGCCCCCCCAACGGTAATAGTGGACCACATTCATTTACAAATGGGGTTTCAACTGGAGGAGTCGGAGATACTGGAACAGGGACGAAAGTTATTGGAAGTCCAGGGACAATTAATAAACGAACAATGTACCTTTATTGTTATAAGAGACTTTATTGGTCTAACATACTGATTATCGATTGTTTTACAAGTAATTTTACGAGTTTTTAAATCTCTGTTTCAGGTTTGCGTGGAGAAAAAGAGATTTGAAACCTTGGTGGACGACTTTATGAATTATGAGTCCTTCCATGTAGATTTCTTGGCCGCATGCATTCAGTTTATCAACATTGTGGTGCATTCAGTGGACGACATGAACCAAAGAGTTTACCTTCAATATGAGTTTTCACAGTTAGGAATCGATCAGTACCTTGAAAGATTAAAAAATACTCCTTCGGAAGAACTGAGAGTTCAAATTCTCGCCTATCTAGACAATGTTTTCGATGTAGCTGCTTTAATGGAAGATTCAGAAACGAAAAATGCTGCAGTAGAAAGGGTTGCCGAACTAGAAGAAGAACTCTCACACCTGAAGGAAATATATCAAAAATTAGAATCTGATAGTATGTCAAAACACTTAGAATTTGAACAACGGTTACGTGAAATCATTGAGGAGAGAGATTTCCTGTTGTCCAAGCAAAAGGAAATAAATGAAGAAGTTACAACGTTGAGAAGGGCAGTGACTGAAAAGGAGGAAGAGAAAAAATCTATGATGGCCAGATTATCACAAAATATTACAAATGTGGTAGATGCCAAAGAGCCGGAAAACAGATCACCATTTACAGCCATGTCTCCAAATGTCAACACGGAGCCATTAATGAAAGCATCACAACCTCCTCCTCCTGTTCCACCTGTTCCTCCACCACCACCCCCACCATTTGGGGGCCCTCCTCCTCCACCACCACCATTGATGAATATGCGTGGTGGTCCACCACCTCCTCCAAATTTCCCTGGTATAAATGGAAACATGACCATTAAAAAAGCAGTGCAACCCAAATGTAAACTTCCTACACTTAACTGGACTGTACTAAAACCTAGAGAAGTTAAAGGAACTGTGTTCAATCAGTTGGACGATTCAAAGTACTACCATTTGCTAGACTTTGATGATTTTGAGAGAAGATTCAAAATCGGTACTGTGGGTGGACTAGGTAGGACACTTGTGTTTGTTAAATTTTAAGCAAGAAATTTTCAGTTTGTAACTGCTAACTCATGTAATAAATTCTTTAGGCAAAATGGATGATGCTGAGACAGACGGACTAAATAGTTTCCCATCCAAAAGGTTTAAAAAACCTGAAGCAGTTTCTCTTTTAGAACATACACGCCTGAGGAATATTGGTAAGGACCTTATTATTGCTGTTTTTACCGCAAACTGACTTTATCAAATGTAGTATGTACCGCAATTAAACTTATGTCCATTTATTGTTTAGCTATTTCGAGAAGAAAACTGGATTTGTCAATTGACGTGGTCATCAAGGCTGTTAATTCGCTAGACCTTACCGTGCTTAAGCACGAACAAGTTGAGGTTCTTCAACGAATGGTTCCAACTGAACAAGAGTGCAAACAGTACCGAGAATATGTGATTGCCAAGAAAAACACAGATCTTTTGACCGAAGAAGACAAATTTCTTCTCCAGTTATCTAGAATAGAACGAATCTCCACGAAACTTTCGGTTATGGCTTACATTGCTACATTCACTGAGCTAGCCAATATTTTGCAACCTCAAATTCACGCCGTTATTCAATCCTCTCGCGCTGTCAGAACATCGGAAAAATTTCACCAAGTTCTGGAAATTATTCTTGCATTTGGTAATTACATGAATGCAGCCAAAAGGGGGCCTGCCTATGGGTTTAAAATTCAGGTAAGTTTATCAATGATGTAAACCGATAGTCTAGTTATAATAAAATTATTGGAATTGATTATCATAAATGTTTTATTTTTTCATGTTGTTTTACTACAGAGCCTGGAATGTTTAACGGACACGAAATCTCTTGACAGGAGGCAGTCATTGTTAAATTACATAGTTGAAACAATATCACAAGGCTTCCCACAATTAAAGGACTTCATGAATGAATTACAAGTTGTCGAGAAAGCTTGTGCAGTATCGTTAGAAAACGTTCTAACTGATTTGCACGATCTTGAGAAGGGAATGGAACTTACGAAAAAGGAGTCCGAATTTTTGAAACAGAAGAACGAAGTGAACACGGTATGTGTTTCTACATTTAATTTTTTTAAAAATTCTGAGTGTTTATATTTTTTGCTTTACATTGTATATATTTATATATATTGCAGGTGGTTAGTGACTTTTTAGCCAATTCCGTGGATAGACTAATTAAAATAAAGAATGAATGTAAAACAGCAGTCAGCGACTTTGGAGAATGTGTTGAATTTTATGGGGAGGAAAGACAACAGACAGATACTACAGGATTCTTTTCGGCCATTCTCAAATTTATACGTGCTTACAAGCAAGCAGAATCCGATATGGAACAAAGAAATCGCATGTCCAGAAATCAATCTCCTACTGAAGGTGCTATTAGAGTGACTGGAAAAAAGAACCAGGTAATTTATCGAGCTACACGATATAAAACTTTGCGTTTGAAATTAATTTGGCAATACACTAATAGGCTTTCCGGGTGTTTCGTTCATGGCTTTCATTGCTTCTACTAATACTCTTGCACTTCCCTACTATACTATAGGGAATCAAAAATTTTCCCTTGAGGTCAAAAACGTCAGCGTTTAGATTTGTTTTATCATGATAACTTATCATTGATAACCAGAATTTCCTGAGTGAAGATATTGCTTTAAATCTCGATGACTTGCAGAACACTTCGTGCTACTGAGGTTTGCTACGTTGAGCTACACTTTCTTTGCTGGGTTTCAATTTTCATTTTTCCATGAATGCAACAGTATATATGCACAAACTTGATGCAAGCAATGCTTGAGGGTTCTCTGAATATAATAACTGCGGTGATCATTATTACTTATGACTTGTGTTATGAAAAATACCCTTCAGGCTGATGCTGTGATAAACGAACTAAAACGTCGACAGGCTCCGGAAACGACAAAGAAGGTCCACGAAGTATACCATGGAGCATTGGAAGACATTCTTTCGGATCTCAAAAATGAGCCGTATCGACGGGCAGATGCCCTTCGTCGGAGTCAACGAAGAAAAGTGAACGAGAGACTTTCTAGGAATTTTGACGATCTGGAAATTTGACGTTTTTAAACAATTATTATATATAGATATTTGTGACAAGGTGAAGTATCGGTTTACAGTTAGTACAACGAGATACTTAGTGAGGATCAGTATTTTAGTAGTAGTAAACATTTTATATTTTACAGTGTAAATAATGCGTTCATCTAAGTCAATTTGTTGCCTTTTCTTCCACTGTACTATAACAAGCAAATACTCAAGCGATCTGTGTTTATAAATTGCGTTTATGTGCCTTATTACCAAGTGCAGGAATAATATGTTACACGCGTTGAAGCGAAAGAAGATATAATGACAATTACTATAGTTCGTATTAATGCCATTTATATATTAGGGTTTACTGTTACGTACATTATATGCGCATAATAAAAATGTTCAAATGCCGCCCCTGCTGAAACAAAATTGTGCAAGCAATATATTTTTCTGCCTTTCAAAAATTCTCTTCCAATTAAATGTAAACTGTTAGCAGTAGATTCAAAATGACATTTTGTAAATCTAATGGTCGAGAGTGGAGATATATCAATGACTTTTTTTATCACTCATACTTATATAACGTTTTACGAATACAATGAAGCCTTTACAAGTAATCATGCCGTCTTCAACTACTATAAGCCCGTAAATGGTTTTAAATATATATAGTGTAAGTGAAAATCATTTTAAAAAGTTATTTTAAAGCCAAAAGTGTTAAATGAGGAAGAAGTGTATATGTTTATCAAAGGAATAGTTAGTAGCATTCCGTCTCTGCCTCTAATATATTGTACCGTGTACATTGACACATTGTTAAGTCTTGTAATAGTTACCTACCTCACTGATAATTGTTTTAATTTGCAGTACTAAATGCAAAATCAAAGTTTCGCTAATCATCAAAGCAAAATGCATGAAAAGTTTTAATTTATATATGCTAGTTACCTGAACATTTTAACATATATATAGTTTAAAGTGAAAGTTAAGTCAATTGAAGAGAAGGTTGTTTGTTTGACCACCAGGTTAGTTAAATGTAACTATACGATGTTTTCCCTCGTACATGTCTTGCCGTCAGTGTGACAAAGAAGAGAAAGTTTTTGTAATTCTCTTCTATTTTAATTAAAATAAATGATACGTGATCAAAAGAACATGTAAATTTAGTTATTGCTACTCGTTGTTGTGTTTTTGTTATTGCTATTATTGTTAAATGCGCATACTCATTTGCAATTATTTTTATATTTTATCAATCATTAAGTAGCTTTTGTACGTCTGTCTAACTCGTTATATTTTATGCTCTATTTTCCCCCAAGGTAAAAATTCGGTTTTGAATTATGGCTCCGAGAACATCATTCTCCTCTTAAATTCAAAACGTACATTTCAAGGAGTCAAGATCAAATTGTGCAGGTGTGTAGGTGACACTTGTTATATTTCGTAGTTCATTTATTTGTGTGAGGCTGGTCCCAGACCTTTTCTAATCCAATAATAACACACGTGAATAGTATCCGTAACTCATTATTGTCATTATCTTATCATACATCGCTCAGAAGTAGTCCCATTTGACATCTGGAAACGTTCACCTCCAATATTATGGAATATTCAAGTACATTAAAGTGTTCCAACGAATTGACTGTACACTGAGCGTCGCATTACAATTCAGCATATTCTGGCAGAGTTTAATTTGTATACAGTTTTTAAAATGCTTTTATCTTAGTTTACTATTGTCTTACGATTAGTGTTACTTCAAGCTGTCCCATAGCCCTAGCCAGCCCCAGTCTTATATGCAATGATCTATGAAATGGACTAGTAGAGTAGAGGAACAGCTTAAATCAACAAAATAAATATAAAATATTAATAAAAATATGTCCTAGTCACCCTTTATTATTGGACAGAGTTCATACTAGAAGCTCTTTAACGATTCTTCGTATGCATAATTTATGGATTTATCTCGGAAGGACTTTGATATGGGAACTTTTTAATCGGTGGAAGTATGTTGTGTTTAGCTTTGAGCTTTAGATGGAGTCGATGGCATAATGAAGAATACACGTTGTTTAGGTTGTTACATAGTTGTATATAAAGCAAAGTTCATGAGTAGTTCTGTTTCGTACATGTAAACCACAGGACAGTATGTATAAACTCTTGAAGTCGTTTAAGGAAAACCTTACCAAATGATGACAGACCTTACCTAGCATTCTGTATTTTAGTTATATCTATATTCCTATTTAACATACCAGTATTGTCATTTATTTTATGGGGAACGAGGTATAATATGCATTTTACCAGTTAGAGCTGTTGTGTGATATATAGGGCAGAAGGCTAAAGCGACAAGCGTTATCCATACACCAGACATGGCCAAAGTACAACTCTACCAGTGTGTGCTAAAGTCACGATAAAAACACGGTTATGACTTGTGACTATGACTAATAAATAGGCTTGTATAATAATGTGGTTTAATGAATGCTATTTATTTATCAAAATGTACTGAAGTTGCATAAAATGGTTGTGGTATTATGGCTTTGGCATTGCTGTGTGTAATCGCTAGGAAGGAATGTCGACTTTCGTCTGCTGGAGAGTTGATTATAGTTCATGATGAAATGAGTACGGCATTGAAATGAAATGTACTGAATACTGAATGCTATCATTAATGGAGCGTTCATGAAAACTGTCCATTGAATCGTTATTTCATCCTGTTTTACTATAAGACAGTAGTGATACGGCGGAGGTTACACTATATACACGTTCTCACGTTTCCCCGGCATGACCTTGGTGGAAATTTAACAGTTAAAAACAATTTAAAACCGGCGTTGATTGGTTTAATTAATTCGTACAAAAATGGCTCCCCAAGTTGGAATGGATAAGGAAACAGTGAAAACTACGTGAGAAGGTCAAGGGCAAATCGAAAGCTGGAAAACTAGTAAGGTAAAATCGGAAAAGGGTCACCTAAATACCGTACAGAATAAAAGGAAAATGGTGAACGTAATTATTCCCCAACTAAGATTTACATCACTGGTTAGGGCTTTAAACCAGAAACAGAATATTTTGGGAGTTGAGTTTGCTCCTATTAATATTCCTTGGCAAAGACGCCTTCAAACGCTGTCAGTTCTAACATGGATCCTTCTTTTCTTCATCTCTGGACCGCTGAGCATCCCTATCCTATTTGCCATAATATTTTACACGAGGCTGTGGATTTTTGGTCTACTTTACCTGGCATGGATATATTTTGATAGGGAAACATGTGATTACGGCGGTAGAAGGTTAGTGTTTGACATTTCATTCCTTATTACCACTACCAAGAACTATTAAGTATGGAAAAATGCATAATTGCATTCCTATTGTCATGAAAAAATAAATAAACTAACGTTAAGGTTAACTCATGTTACAGGATTGAGTGGGTACGAAAATGGAGAATGTGGACGCATTATCGCAACTATTTCCCAATAAAATTGGTAAAAACTTGCGAATTGGATCCTTCAAGAAACTATTTGTTTTGCTCACATCCTCATGGAATTCTCAGTAGTGGAACTTTCCTAAGCTTTATTACTGAAGGAAACGATGTCAGCCACGTATTCCCAGGGCTTATGATACATGGGATTACGTTGAAGTTAAATTTCATGATTCCTTTCTTCAGAGAATGGTGTTTGGCTTTAGGTAAAATAAATGGGTGGATGGTGGATCAATAAGCTATTTACGGCAATATATAAGCGTGCTTAATATTGTACCTATATATGTTCAGGTTTGTGTTCTGCCAAAAAGGAAAGTATGAGCTACCTACTTAGTCATCCAAATGGAGGTAAGTTTGAATACATAAATTACCAGTTTCAAATTAATTATTTATAAAATAAATTTTTAAGCATTTTACAAGCAGAATCAGCAGTACCATAATAATTTTATATGGGTTCATCATTTGTTCTTATAGGTAAAGGAGTGGTACTGGTACCTGGTGGAGCACCTGAAGCATTGGATTCTCATCCAGGATCATATGTCATTCAACTGAAAAGAAGGAAAGGTTTCATAAAACTGGCTCTGCAAAACGGGTAAGATAAGCTGTGTATATATGTTATATACAGCAGCTTTTAAAAGAAGCATACTGTTGGTCCCTTGTAAGAATTCCCCAAGGTCAGCCTGTGTATGCAAAGCAAAAAATGCAAAGTGCTCCAACGACTAACGTCTTAATTATGTGTGGGAGCATATGGAGTTTATTACGGTCCATGATTCTGTTTCTACTCCGTTTTTGTAATGGCAGCGTATCAAATCTTAACTCGCATTTTTTTGTTATTTTACGGGTTATGAAGATGCTCCATTGTCCCGGTGTTCTCATTTGGGGAGACTGAAATTTACAAGCAAGCATTGGACAATCCAGAAGGATCGCTTGTTCGTAAAATTCAGGACAAACTCACTAACATGTTCACATTTGCACCCGTGCTCTTTTTTGGCAGAGGAGTCTTTCAATACTCCTTTGGTATTCTTCCACAACGACGTCCCATTTTCGTTGCAGGTAATTTCATGCAGCTTGAATGCCTTTCTCTTTTTGTATCATGTGTGGTGAGGTGTGACCCTCTACTGTAAAATATCTCAGTATAAGATAAATCAATACCAACGACTATTACCGGCCTTCAAGGAAACCGGATCAGTAGTGTTGTATGCATGCATATTACGTAGGAGAAAAGTCACATTTACGGAGTTGGTATCGTAATGTTTTATGCATTAGGTCGTCTGTTACTTTAATAAGCATGCTAGGTTAGGGAAGCTAATAAAGCATGCTTCAGTGTTTATCAGAAAAAGTAACTTGTTTACAACGACGACATGCCTTTTACCAAGAATCTCATAAAAGTTAGAAGAGGAGTAATAATACAAGAACAACTTTCATGATTTCATTCTCTTTTTTGTTTACCTTATTTTCCAGTTGGATCCCCTATTCACTTGGAGAAAATTGACAAACCTACCCAAGAGGACATTGATACTCTGCATGAAAAGTACATGAAAGCTTTGTCAGATCTGTTTTACGATCACCGAAATGAATTTGCTGACCCCTCCCATGAATTTAAAATTGTATAAAGGTGATATCTCCTGTGAAAACGAAAGAGTACAGTACAAAAAGCAAAATTCAGTTGATATATAAATTTTTACTTACTCATTTTTAACAAAAAATTAAGATTTTGGTTGATACGGACAGGACAATGTTTGATTCAAATTTAGAAAAAAAATTAATTTTGGAAACTGGTTGTACAAAGAATCTATTCCATTCTGGGTTTATTTCTTCAAACTCTCGATTCCGTTATGCGATATGAATTTGATGTTTGTAGAAACATCCATTTAAATATACACAAAATCAATAGTGAACAGAAATAAAAAATGACAAATTGTCACCGTTTTGCTGTTATTTCAATTTTGACAAATCTAAATAGAACCTACGGTGAAATTTTCAAATAGCTGCCATAAATAAGTAGTATCAATTGTTTGAATGGCGACTAGGTTCCTTGAAAATGTTAAAAATTATAATCTGTTGGGATTAACCAAAATCTTACATTTTCGTTAAAATTGGTAGATATAAATTCAGGAGGGGTGAGTGGTGTACAGTATAAATGCTTTATTTTAACGGAATCTTTATTTATATACTACTACTTTGTACAGAAAATCATTTCCTTCGCATTGTTGTATGTATGTATTATACCTACACGCTACATCCGCCCTCGATACACTTATATGAATGATGGTATTCAGGCTAATGCAATATGTTATACGTGTTAACATTTTGAAAATAATAAAGTAACTAGTGGACAATCAAAACTTTATAGATTAAATTGTTCCTGTGCTCATAATATTATTAATAGTATGTTGGTACTTTAAACCTGCATAAATGCCGGCATTGGCGACATTCTAGATTGACATATTTGTATAAAATAAATAATGTCGTATACAGTTTTTTTGTGTTATTAACATTTTCGTATGTGTTATCGCATGTTACGAAAGTTAATGTTTTTATCAAAATCATCATGTCTCGTTTGTGGCCTATGATGCCAATTTAATGACAAGAATGACATCGAATTCAAGGCCTGAGGACACCTGCAGGAGAAACCACGGCCCTGTGATCACTTTAAATTTTAACATATGACAACTGTAGCTGAGAATCCTCGGGACGGGAGGTATATAATTATGTAGAGTTTCATTAAGACGAGCAAATACCATATTATTGTACCCTTTTCGTCGAAATGGCAATTAAATTCCAACCTACAGTCACAGCTCTGCTTTATCGCTACTTATACACACTACGTAGAATCTGAACATTACATTATGTGAACCACAATAAAACCGCATTACATAGGTATAGGCTTCTGATTTGACTACTTACGATGAACTGACTCCTGTTTACAAATACAATTGTTGGTTGAAACATTTCCTTTTCCTTCATAATATCTTCAACTTTCAACCTCACACTAATCAAACTTCGCAGCCTCGATATTTTTGCGAAGCCTAGTTAGAGCTTTGTCTTGGTATTATGCTTGTAGTATCTCTCTGCATAATTGTTTTATTGATAGGAAATGAAGTTTCCTACAGAAAATTCAGGACCATTAAAATCATTTTAAAATCGATCGTCATTTCTCCTTAAAAGTTGGCACACCAAAAACACGGTCATGATGAAGCATATGTTTCAATCTTGGAGTAATGGAACTTCTACATTGAAAAATCTACACCCAATGAAAAATCAATCAAACCACCCAAAAGTGGCTTTTCAATTTTGCTAAAACCTTGCTAAATCTTTCTACTGAAAATCGTAATGTAAAAAGCATAACGTGTTCCGGGGCACTTCGATACACTTTTCCAAGGTATTCTCTTGGGTGGTGCAATATATTGTTAGAATCACTATCTGCTTCAACCAAACATGCTTTTGGCAACAAATTACATGCAGACATTTTGATAGTAAAAATATTACACAAAGATTTGTTACTAAAGTTCATTCCTCCCCCCAAATAATGCTTTATAATAGCGATGGTACTAGACAGACCGACTTCACCTCTTTCACCATTGGTTTTGTTAATCTCCCAAGATGAAAATAGTGAAACCTTAAATAAAGCGTAGGCGTGTTCTCACACAAAATACACCATTTAAGTACATTTTATTACGCCATCCAGTTATTAGATATACACATATAGGAGCTAACCAAACATCAAGTAAAATTCTGATAAAACAGGTCAAATTCTCGTCAAAGCCACCATATACCTCATTCTCTAGAAAATGCTGAATGCATGCATGAAAGATGAATAGAAGAAAAGCAAGGCAGGAAGAACACGGTACGTTAATTCACTATCGTTCCTGTTCATGCGAAAGAGCCGGTGGATTCTCCCTTGGGAAAACATCTACAATTTCTCCTGTTTCTAGACGAACGTAATTGGTTTGATTCATCTGCCTCATTACATCTAACTCAATAACTCTTGCTCCACGAGTCCACGTTCCATAGCCTCCATATCCAGTGTGTCGGTTGTAGCATACTTGTATCTCTTTGTAGAAGCAGCACCACGCATCTCCTGAAGAAAATATTATAATTTGCCAAAGTACACGTTAGAAGCTGTTCTTGTTTTGAGAACTAAAGGACGACGTGATAAATTAATTAATTAGTAAAGAATACCATGATCATGTCCTACAAATACGGTTTTTACACCGCCTGTCTCTGTTAAGGCATCCATGATTCCAGTATTGTTATCCTGAGCGGTTACATCGTCGTCTGTTAAGTAAATATGTAATCAACACGCTTAGTTAATAAAGTTATTATAGTGCACCAAAATGGGGTAATGGGCAATCTTTTTAAAAGAATCAGTGTAATTTAATCTAATTAAACACATTAGTGTACCCAAAAGCCCAGTACACATGTGGTTGGACAAAACGTTCTCTTGTACCGCAATGTATTCTTGACTGAAAAGGTTATTTTAAACAGCATTCATTAAATCTCAATCTCAAATAAATTGCTTTATAGTGTGCGTTTTCTATAGTACAAGTGAGACATTTTACGGGGGTATGTGAAAAAACACTAGAGACGGTAGCATGCCCCATCGTAAACGAAGCTGTTGACTTTCATTCCTAAACCATTCCACAACAGCAGGATCAATGTAATGTGGTTCTTGTCCACGATCAGTGCGACCACCCTGGCTATCAAAGAACCACCATAACATAACTGGCTTTTCCTCCTGTCTATCTATGGTCCTATTTTCGCTCTCCGCAGCAAAAATGGGCAAGTAGTAGTTAGTTACTCCAGGAAGTTCCGGGTTAACTTGCCGCGTGTAACACAAGTCTCCATAAGTTTGCTCAGCGTGTAGAATCTCAAGCCTGGTAACATTTTCTCCGATATCGTGGTTGCCGTACACAGAAGCCCACCTGAGACGTAATAAATAGACACTTTAGTTTTTCGCTAGCTCTGTTTACCGTTTGTATCAAACGCGTATATAAAAACCAATGATAAAGCTTCTTCGATGTAAAACTTAATAAACCAGAGGAAGTGAGGAGAAAGCAACCTGTAGCGTTTTTCTACGAGAGGCTTGAGTAAGATGTGTACATAATCTGTTGCATTTGGGTACATCTCTTCCCCTGTTATCTGGTCTCCAGTTAGCACAATAAAATCTGGATTCTCCCAGTTCAAAATGTTGTTAATGACATTTGCAGATTTTATGTCGGCTGCCGGTCCCCAGTCAGTGTAAGGGGCTTCTCCATAATGTCTAACAATATTTCAGAATAGTTATACAAGCACTCATGGTCAAATAAAGGTTGTTTCCTTGAGGTAGCTTAATGAATGTTGTTGTATCTCGTATAAGGCTAACTTACAAATCAGCAAACTGCACAATCTTCAGTTTTCCATTAGAATTAAACCTTATTAACGGCTCTTGAAACTCCGCGTTTTTAACCGAAGCTTTCCACCTATGGCCACTATGGCTTGTTAAGCAACTAATGGAATTACTAATAAGAATAACACCCAAAATGGCAAATAGCAGTTGGATGCTTGTTGAAGAAGTGGGGCACATTTTGGAGTAGAAAATAATTTGAGTTTATGTAAGAAAAGTTTAGCTACAGATAGTTTTTAGATTGGAGACTTTCAATGATTTTCTAATTTTGCAAATAAGACAAAAAAAGTTTTACTTTCAAATGGAATGACAATGTAAACAATGCATATAGAAACACAAATTGTTATTTGAGGTAGCCCTCGGGATCACTTTCTGTGAGTGGTTTAACTCTGTTGTTGAGATATTTGGTGTGACATCAAGTATTACACAAAAGATCTATTATCACAATACCCGTCTTTCTGGTGAAGTGACAAACTTATTCGTTGTTGTGAAGGAACATAGGTAGTGGAACGTACTCTTGTTTGTAAGCTAACAGCTAACTTACAACAACCACTCGACGGGGTCGCTTGCTGCAGAGAGCGTATCTAGAGTCTAGAGTGAATGGCCCAGTGTAAGTAATTGAATATAGAATAAGAACTTATTGTTAGTTGTTACAAGATGGAAACATCTTGTGGAAACATCATCAAGATGGATTGTCGGCTTATAGCAGGTGTGGGTGGTCAACGCAAATTTTATTCAAGTAGGTTTCCATTCCCAAAATATATTTAAAATCATAAACTGCAATCAATTAGGAACGGAGTTGATGGACGGTGTCACAGACTGAAATGGTAAACCCGTACAACACTGAAAATGTAACAACACAAGCACTACTACGCTACCTAATAACAAAGACAACTTGTATTGACTTTACACTGACAATTTCAAATGATGAGCATTTTCGAGAAGTAAAATATTAAATAAATGCATAATATGTTTATTTCCATCTGTACGGGAATTTTACAATGGTACTCATTTCAGTCTTTTTTACACTGGCTGGACAATAAGCAATACACAGATCGAATGTCTGTTGATTATTCAAACTGAAGTGACTGTTTACTTGGATGTTGGAAACAACGTTAAATATAATAATATAATGTTTTCCTGGCTATATAGGAGAAATAGAGATAACCCGTTTTAGTTCACCTAGTTTACTTTACATATCGCATAATATCTCATGACATTTTCCGTACTCATGCTAAAAGCAAAAGTTGCTTTGAATGAACAAATAATACCTCAATGCATGTTTTATATGGGGATTAAATCAAATCTTCTTTTTCGCTCTTCAGAGAATTTTGAATTATATGACAATTTAAAAGAGCTTATTAATTTGATGACGAATAAAATTACGACTTGATCATATGGAAATTCGTCACTGTTTTTGAAGCATCAGCATTTTTTCCTTCATACATATTCATGACCTTTAAAGACAACACGACCAGANCTTATTAATTTGATGACGAATAAAATTACGACTTGATCATATGGAAATTCGTCACTGTTTTTGAAGCATCAGCATTTTTTCCTTCATACATATTCATGACCTTTAAAGACAACACGACCAGAACCATATCACTAGATCAGAATGGTCAAACGATTGTGGAAAAGGGGATTGTCGGACGTTATGTGCTATGCAGCAGTAAGTTCTCCTAGCGGTCGGGATTTCCCCGATTAGTGGTTGCTCATGGAATTGCCAGTTTTATGTATATTACAGAACAGGGGGAATAGAATTGCTTTTGAAGAAAAGGCATATTTTGAGAGCTTGAGCTATATATACTGTCAGCTCATCCACTAGCTGTTAGCTTGCAAGCCTAAAACATCGTGAATCATATTATCACATATCACAAATTGTGATATGTGTTTGTGCCAGGTTTAGTATTGGGTTTAGTGCGTATAGTGTATTTCCGTAATAACTGCCTAATTTTCGCTTCTCCACAGGAGTGATGATAATAAATCCGGAATAACACGGACACGGATGTAGTGAAGTTGAGGGGAAATTTTGTGTTAAGAGCAGACTGGCATTAATTTTGGGCATGAAACGGTCGGTATTACCAGAGGCTCTAAAATAAAAGGTTTACAATACAACCAGTCGTTGTCATCAGTCAACCACTGCTGAAAAAAATTCTGGGCTAATGGTTTTGGGGACCAGACTCATTATGCATATTTACCATGTGTTGCCTCCAGGTTTGTGCTGTGGTCAACACGAGTGACACAATGTGACTTCATGTTGGAGCTCTTCAAGTTTAGCCGGAGACTCGAGAGTAGGGGATTCACAACAAGTTTGGATCATCTATCGATTTATCATACATAAAAGCCAAGTTTCAACATTTCTTTGATATCATGAGATGTCGCGTAGGCGGATGAACAGACAGACAGTGTCGAAGCCATTTATCTACCACTACTGTTAGCAAATACACATAAGCAAGACACAGGCTGATAGTTAGGCTTTGGCGAAGCAGACACGTTTAATCGAATAGTTTTCTCCTGCAAATCCAACATCAATACTTGATAGACCTTTCTCCGGCTGGTGAAGGAAATAAGCGCCATAAAATCAGAGTGGCAATGACAATGTTATTGAACCTAATTAAGTTAGGACGAATGAGCATGGCATACGAATAGGACGAATGATAAAAAAAACTTTTAGTACATGCAACCAACGCAAGTGATATGGTATATACACTATACACAAAGTATGTATGAGTTATTTCTGTAGTCCGAATTCCGAAAAAAAGATTTCCTAACAAAGCATTTGTTTATATACTGGCTGCAGGCTGCATGGATGTACAATGTACATACACTGTGGTAAAAGAAAAAGCATCTTTCATACGTCATACATTGAGGTTTCCAACTTTGAGATTTGCCATTTCATGATTCCTACGACATGCATGCGATGGAATTTTTGCAAGAGAAGTTTCGTGTCCGAACGTCTCATTGCCGGATTTGGTCTGCATACACTTGACTCCGCTTCACTATTCGCATTTTATGAGCATGTTCCAGAGTTTGTTATACACAAAGTTTGAAATTAATAACCACAATATTTGAGTGTGCCGTGTAATATGCATTAGAAAATTAAAGAAGATTGTCAGTTGAGTTAATTTTAGCCATAAAAAATGTAAAGCCATGCTTGCACAATGTAAAAATTTGGTGTGCAGCGATAAAAGCATGTGTTTGTCTAGTATAGTTTTTATAGTATAATGGCATTTATAAGAGGTAAAAACCATTTCAAAATACATTCAATATATATTCAGTTATCCTGGTAAAAACTATTTCTCTTTACGTTGTCCGTTTATCCATCTGTCTAACAATATGTCTAAACAATATCTGAATTACCAAAATTATGTTAATTTGAACCTAAAGATAACCGCGTGCAAGAAATTGATAATTTGCTATTTTCAAGCTTTTGGCAAAATTGGAATATCATATTGATAGATCTGCCAAAAATAACTGAGCTTCTTAAGCAGAGGCAATAAATGAACAGAAAGAGTATCGTCATGCAGTGAAAAAAACAGTGAAATGTTTCATATAAGCATCTGAGTATCCTTTATATTTGGAAAATCGTATAATGTTTTGATGTTGCGCTGGAAGTACACACCGTTTTGCGTCATTCTCTTCACCGCTCTTTCCCACAGTCACTCACTCGATAAACGTCATTATTAAGCAGCATCTTTGGGACAAACAAGCGTCATCACAAGTTCTACAGGGCAGCTGCAAGTGCCTGAATAATAAAAATGCTTTTTATATAACTTTTTACAAAACGATACAGATACAACACTCACCCAAAGTTTTGCAACGCTGGTAGTAAAATATTTACTGAGAGGAAACATCACATTACATTTTAATTACAAAAATAGGAGCTTATTACTCCAACACGGAAGCACTCTAAAATGTCAAAGGATGTCACTCTGTGGGAAAATCTTCAAATTGGTAGAAGCACGTATAGGTACAACAACATTGCAAACATGTATAGCTACAACCTAGCCTGATGCATATCTTCTATCACAAATCGCAAATCTGTCCAAGTAGACCTTTAGTTATCGTTTGCCGCTTTCGTACATATTAGTTTGCTGTGTTTACTCTTCTGATACACAACCATGATCCGCCAGAACATAAAAACATGTAATATTAGGGAATGCCATCAAAGAACACGCTTTCTCCTTACACGTTCTATAACATATATTTCTGCTTAACAATGTACATTAAATGGAAAATTAAATTCAGTAAAACTGCCCAAAGCACAATATGCTCATTACATAAGTTCTAAAAGTATCACATTTTCATTTCATTTTTTCATTTATCTATGTTTACTTTTAAACTCCATCCGGCAAACCATAAGAGTACGGCAAGAATAATGTGCCAGGGGAAAATAAACAGATGATAAGCAATAAATTCTCATATTTTTTATATTTTATACTACGTGTACTTTTGGACCAAACGCGACTTACATGTAACATTGGCCTGCTGCCTGGACTGGTAAAATGCACTTTTGAACTTGAAGTTTGTTACGTTGTCGTAAGTCCATTATTCTTTTGAGAGAGGTCGGCCAGCGATATGCCGTTGCTGTTCCTTGTGATTCCTACTTCAACATTGACAAAACATGATAAACGGTAGTATGTTATCAAGCTCAAGTATAAAAGTAAAAATATAATCAAAATTGCATTCAGGAGGCAAATGCAGCTTAAAATGATATTCTTGACTAGCAAAACATACGGAATATATGAATTCCAACATCCCATATTAACATCATACTACAAACATACATAATTGAAATGAAAGACATCCTAGATTTCTCTCCTGGAGAAACCCACGAACTGAAATCTTCTTCCCGAAATGATTCCATGTTGCAAATATGTGTACACAGTATACACAAGAGGATATAACGCATTGTTTATTTACAATGCTGTCATCATCATGATCGTGATTATTCGCGCTTTTCTTTGTATATCCTTCTTGTGATATTCATGATGTATGTATGTATTTACTACTGCAGCCATATTTTCTTCCGCAAAATTTCGCCATGTTATGTGCCAGGGATGAAGTACTTTTGAAATAAAATTTATTCTTCATTGTTTTAGATGCTTGTGTGTATGTCAAAGTGAGCACAACAGTTGTACCTGTAGTTAAAGTTAACTATTTAAAAGTATGTTTAAAATTTTCCGTTGATTTCAATAACATTCAGCTAGTTTTGTGTTTTTATATATAATCGGATTACTCCTGTCAGAGTTCTCTACAAAGCCTCGTTCTTCTCCCAGGAGTCTTTCTCGTTACTTATGTCTCCTGATTTTCTAAAGTAAACGGGAACTAGAACTTCAATAAAAGGATAAAATCAGTTCCATTTTTTACAATAACGAAAAGAAAATTGGCAGGAAGATTTCCTTTGAAAACATCTGGAGAAAAAGAAAATGCGGAGCATTTAGTTATAAAAAAGTATACACTCAAAATTGTATAAGGTAATATAAATTCAATTTCGCATACAGCATGCCAAATATACACTCAAGGGCAAGGGAAAAATGGTGCAAAGGTAATGACAATGCGGCATAAGCTGATAAATGAAAACATATTTTTGTGTTTTCGTTAGCAAGAAAGAAAAACATTGATGCCGAAATAACAAGAATGCTGCGAATATACTTTCGCAAGTGGATCATTGCTTTCCCGGGACAGATCAAAAGGTAAAACTTTGCTAGACACGTTCATATCCCTATTTTTCTCCTTTCGTGCGTAGGTAATACTTTTTCCAGAGACATCCCGTCCTGCTGTCCTCCTCTTATCGTTTCATTTACCTATTCGACTTCCACATAAACAATAGTTAACGGCTATCCGGCAACGTAATAACCGTTGGAATTTGTACGAAAAGGTCGTTGGTGAATGATTTCGAATAAAACATTGAAACACACTGTTATTATCATTATCACGTAGGTGTGTTAGTGAAAACAGAATCAATAAGTATCGAATGGCAGCGGCGGACACATTTTCCAGAAACTGGGAAGAAAACAAATGTGAATCGTTTTGATCGTTCAGTTTCAATACGTAGTTCTCAGAGTCAGATAAAAAGAAACAACAACAGTTTTAGCCGTAATAATCCTAACCTAACTCTGTATTCAACTCACATCGAGGCGATTACTTCATGCAGCATCAAATACAAGACACATTATCGTGTTGATACGAAGTCCAGAGAGTAATATTCCTCCAATGAGAAGGTACGTAAAGCATAAAGCATCAGGTATCACCCTAAAGTAGAAAAGCAGCCCCGACAACAAAAGATGAGAATCAAAAAGAAAGCCAGCTCCTACNCCATACCGTCGACAAAAACCTGCTTTCATGTCAAATTCTCATTTTCCCTACTAATTCAATGAAAAATACCCAATTCACTCACGAACCGCAAGTATTCCCAAAAAATGTACTAGCTATTTCCTAAAGTAAATTACATTTCGATTTTGATTTTGCCCTTCAAACATCTTTACCAGCCAGATCTTTAGTCTAACAATACCCTATCTGTCTTGTTTGCCATATCATCCTCATTACAACAGTCGAAAGATAACAAAAGAAAGCGTTCCTTCATGTGGTGTTAAATTACTTTGTTTCTCTCCTGGTATTTTTTTTGTTTTAGTAGTAACGCTAAAAGCAGATTTATTTTTGGGTAAATAGCGAAAATAAATTGGCGAAGACGAGAACGAGAGAGAGAAAGAGAAACAGTTACCGAGTAGTACAATCTGTATAAGCCCTCGGCAGAAAGGAGAAAGTTGCCTGCTTGCGCCACACAGCTACTACAGCTTTTGGTTGGGTTGCTGGTACACGCAGTTTACCTTCCACTTTCCAGAGAAGAGCAGACAGAACAGCAGCTCCGAGGAAAATTCCTTTGGGTTCTTTCCATTTACCTCCTCTATACATTGCTACATTGTTGTAGCATTTAGAAAAGAAACTGGAAAAATTCCTGGTTGCACAACCACAGCTTCCACGCATACACTACCAATAGGTACTCTCATTCAATTTACTTTTTAAAGAGCCTCCTTGAGCAATATCATTTTATTACTGGTTTGGTCGTGGTTTCAGCTCACTGAGGAAAAGTTGGGTGGAATGAGAAAGTAAGGAGAGAAAAGAGAAAAGAACGGCGCTGACAAAGATAAAACTAATATACAACTTGTACACATTAAAAGATTTGGAGTGAAGTGGCAAAAGTGAAAATTGTATGAGTGGTGGTGACTGTGTAACCGATCATAGTGGACTCAGCGCGGGCTTTAAACCAAACCCTTTCCTTCCTGCGTATAGTAAATAGATGAATCGGTTAATATAAGAAAGCAGCATTAAAAACCCTTCACTTCACACCACACACCTCTATCTCTCTCTATCTACTACACAACAGCACACATAGGCCAGTAGAGAATTGTTTCGTTACATCCGATACACCCACAGCTGCACCAACAAAACATTAATAAATCCCCCATCCCCGTCCATTACCAGCAGCAAAGACCACATGAGTTCTTTCGTTTTGTTATTAAACAGTTTACAAGTTTAGTACCCTGCAAGTTGTTTTGTTGACGTTATTGTATGATATTTAGTCTTTGTTTGTTGACTGATTGCTGGTATTAAAAGCGTTGTAGTACAGGGTGGTGTGGCTTCCTAGTAAATTGCCCTTTACGTACACTTTTCAGAGATTTCACATCACCACACTAATCGATGGTGTATGTTCTTCCAAAAGATTGCTTTCGCGATAACGCTGCATAATGTGAAGCGTTGAATCCTTTGGCAATAATAAATGAAGTAAAAGTTGATAATGTGGTTGTGTGTGATCGAAGGCAATAAATTAGCTGCTGCAAACCTGAAGGAACGGGAGTCGGTGGAGGATCATCAATAATAAGCGCGTAATAATAATGTGATCGAAACCGGGTTATTTTTAAGGGTTATTATATGGAATAAAAAGTTGCTCAATACTTACCGGATTAATAAAAATACACAATAGTATCAATGTGCTTCATTTTTGGAGTTCTTTTGTCTGTCTTGATTTGAACTTAGAAACTAGCAAGATTTTTTCAAGTCTTCTCTGCAATGTAATCTACATAAATGATCTAACCATTAAAACATGAAATACAAACAAAATGAACAAAATTTGAAAGTCAATTTTATTATTTACTTTTTAAGAAACGAGTTTATTACTCGTGCGAAACAACGAAGAAAAATCTCATAAGTAATATCCAGTGAAGGAGTTTTCTTCTGAAGTGCGACGTTGAGAGTAAGTGAATTAATACTTAACTAAATTAGTTCTCCAAATTGCTGCTGGCTGTAGTAGACAATGCTAATTATTTTGAAGAGGGTTTAAAATGACGCGCGTTGTAGTTTAATTACCCAATAATGAATAATATCATTTTTCTGTTAAATTTACAGATGCACAGGTACCGTACACTATCCAGAAATTTATTTTTAGTTGTCCAGTCCCCTACAGTATCTAAGTATTCCGAAAAATCTGGAAGGAAATTATTGGCAGGACCCTGGCTACGAAGTATTGTAACCACCTGCAAAAGGCAATCAAATGAACCAGACGGCTACAGAAATATATCGGACATATTAAATGTAACCTCTACAAATGGTGATATAAGCAATCCCTCAAATGAAGTAGTGTCAGACAATGATAAAATAAGAGAAGTACAATCATCTTCCCACTTTTCTGGTCCTGGAGGAAAAACTCGATCAGGGGTCATTTTAGGAATAGAAACATCTGCCGACGACACTGGTAAATGGCAATACCTAAAAGTAAAACTGATAAATATACACTTTTTGTTAGTAGATATATAATGCATTTTTAATATTTTCAGGTGCGGCTGTAGTCTCAACAGAAAGAAAAATCTTGGGGGAAGCCTTAAACTCACAACTACAAATTCACCTGAAGTAGGAACAAAGTTTGAAAGTTTACACCGCAATATAAGAATCTTAATTTAATTAATTTGTATGACAGTATGTATTAAAATGCTTTGTTGTTTATAGTCATGGGGGTATTATTCCTCCCATTGCTAAACATTTGCATGAACAACATATTTCGAGAATCTTAAAAGAAGCAATGGATCAAGCAAATGTCACCGTCAATGATCTAGATGCTATTGCCACAACAGTCAAACCAGGTAAGCAATAAACAAAAATTTGCAAATAACCACGAAGAGTGACCGCAAGCAACTAATGAACATACATTTGGTTAATTTTCTTCAAGGTTTATCCTTGTGTCTTCTTGTTGGTATGAAGCACGGGAAGGAGATGTGTACACGTGGCAATAAACCATTTATTCCGGTACATCACATGAAGGCACATGCCCTCACTTGTAGAATGTTACATGAGGTTCAGTTTCCATATTTAGTCCTCCTAGTTTCAGGTGGGCATTGTCTTCTTACAGTGGCAAGATCAATAGAAGAATTTGACATCCTTGGCAGGTTAGCTTTGTCTAATTTATCTTTATTAATTCGAGCAAGTGTTGAATGTATTACTAAATTGTGAAATTGGAAATATTACAGCACACTTGATGACGCACCTGGGGAAGCATTTGACAAAGTATTACCATTTTCTTGAAGCTAATGCATTTGAAACGTATTGTTACATTTTAAGTATAACCAATCAAATTATTTTTCTAGACTGCTCGGAGATTGAAACTAAACAATTTGAAAGAGGGCTCCATTTTGTCAGGAGGAGCTGCAATCGAATATTTTGCCATGAGAGGAAATCCTGAAGCGTTCCAATTTCCCACGCCAATGAATAAATACCGGGATTGTAATTGGAGTTTCTCGGGATTAAAATTTATTGCTTTACGCCATATTCTTAGGGAAGAACGAAAATACGGTGAGTATTACACCTCGTTTTAGTTTAATTTCGTCTACGTTTTTGTGTGCGTATGCATTATGCTTCATTAAATACAAGAAATTACTATAAATACCACGATGTCAAAAATGAAATTGAATACGTGCCAAGATGTAGTCTTAGCCATTTTGAATTACACATATTCTTACACAAGGACAACATTACAATTGCGAGAGATCCCGTGTTTTTATTATATTATCTAGAATGCGAAGGTGGAGATGTAATTCCTACGTATGCAGATCTGTGTGCCAGTTTTCAGCACGCCGTTGTGACCCATTTGTGTAAGAAAATTCAACGCGGAATGATTTACGCTGATATGAGAAGATTGATACCAGATCAGAATCGTGTGCTTGTAAGTAGTTTATGGGGCTTTGAGCGACAAGTTTGTGTAACATATAATTTCAATATTAATACTTTGACATGTTATTGCAATGCTTAGGTTGTTTCTGGAGGGGTAGCGAGTAATCAGTACGTCAGAAAGGGCATCGAACTAGTATGTCAAGAAATGAATTACAAAGTAATTTGTCCAGAGAAGGAACTGTGTACAGATAACGGTGTAATGATCGCGTGGAATGGCGTTGAGAAATGGAAGGCAGGCATTGACATTATTCCCCCGTCGCAACTTGATAGTGTAGATATTGAACCCAAGTAAGCAAAATACCACCCATATGAGTCATTATAAAAATAAACTATCAGTGCCAAATTCTATTTCACATTCATTGTGTGTTTATCTTGAACTGAATCCTGTACTCTTGTATTCCTTTAGGTGTCCAATAGGTGAAACTCTGCAAGCCGACATTCGCCAACTGAATATCAAGTGTAAAAGGATAAAGATGAGCCAACTGTATGAGACGCCACCGGGAGAGTCGTCAGCAACCACACCAGTAGCTTAAAAATAGGGTATATTTCAATTTATTCCCACTCTTCTCCTGTCCCAGCACAACTCGAAACCACAAGATACGTAGTATCATAGACTGGGTGTATGTATTTGACACTACTCCGAACCGGGCTCTTGGCTCATCAAGATATACTTTGGTACAGACACGGATATACATAACATTAATACTTATGAAAATCATATAAAACTACTCATCAACAATTGTAAGCCGTCGGGCACAGGACTGAAGATATTACATTAGTGTAGTTTCTTGTATCTATCAGGACGATTCCAAGACTAGAAAAGAGATAGTTTTACAACTTATTAAATGTCTTTTATTAAAGTGTCATACTTATCAATCAGCTAGTCACTAGGGTATATAGTAGGTGGTGTATGTGTATACATAAATAATTAAAAGTGTAACTAACTTTTAATATTGAGTGCATTTAAAAATATACCTCTATTTTCCTTCTTTCACATTTTCATATGTGTAGCCTAGTCATTGGATTACATTTTTACTAAAATTTTATCGTGAAGGAAGGGAAAATTAAAAAAAAATACACCAGTCAATTACATTTTAGCGTTTACAAACAAGACTTTTGTTGTTATTACACTCATACATGGCTGTTACAGAGAGCAAAATACATAGTAAATGTGATCTCAGTATTTTTGCGTTGCAGTTACGTTTTCGGTACCTGTGATCAAGATTATAGGTAAGCGTTTTCAATTGATTGAAACTTTTCTTACCTGTTGTTTCCTGTTTTGGGTACCAATATTTTTCTTATTGTTATTCGCTCCACAGACCATTTTAAGCGTAGTAATTACTATGTATTTCCACGGTTTAGTTGGCCTTGCGTGTCCGTCAATTAAACTAGCCTACTATTATAAATATTAAGGGATTTAAAGAACTATCTATTGTAAATTTAGTTATTCGATCCCAATAATCATTTTGATTACCGCCTTGGGAGTGCATTTGGCAATACTGAAATGGGAAAGTAGAGTGCGGAAGTTTGACATTGCTGATGAATCTTATTCTCACAATAATGCATGACAATAATATTTTGAACCGAGGAATCTTATCACATTGTGAAATAAATTTATACTAGAGAATTTGAATTTAAATCTTGCTATCTGATAAGCATACCAAGTAAACATGTTTAAGAAGGATTATATCAAAAGTATTAATATTGACTAATATGATGTATATGTAAATGTTGAAGTTTATCGGGCTCGTCTTAAATTGTTTAAATGCATAAAATGTATTGTTATGTGCAAGCAAAACCAAACTACCTATTAGTTATTTAATAGAAACAGCGGCGACTGTTATAACTTCCTGTGAAACACTTGACAGTATAGAAACAAAGAAAATATCTTTGTTGGTATTGTAATATATTTATTGGTGGGAGACGTTGGTGTTTTATGTTGCAATATTGTATTTTATGTTTTACGTAAAATACTGTAATTTATTCCTGGTATAACCAGTAAAGGCTCAATAGAAGCCATAATGTGATGTCAAAAAGTAGTCTAAAAATAAATAGAAACCCTACAATCAAATTGAGTAGTAGAATAATTCGGCAAAATATCAGCGTTTTAACATTATTCCTACAAACACAGAACTACCCTTCCACAATCAACAAAATGAAAATGAAGTACCTCATGTAAAGGCAAAAGTAGACTTGGCATATGCATATATTATTCGGTAGTCTAAATAACTTCTCAAAATTTTAATATATATTGGAAATAAAATTCCTACGACTCATTGCTTCTCAAAATGCAACAAATAACACTACATTGTCATGTTGTTCAAAACTCGTCGCTTTATCTGCTGATAAATTTAATGCAAGCTAAAGCTAATTTATTAATCTTTCGTTATTACAATATGTCGTAACTACTGTGCTAGGTCATCTTTTTGGTGATCTATTTCTTCTTCGGCAATCTACCCTTATCCATTTTCACATCCTTCTTAACTGACGTCCCTGGCTTAATATCTTCTGTAGGAATCACGTGGAACTTTTTCCCTTCAACTGTTGCCTTTTGTTTGAATGTGACCTCATTACTATCATTGATGGCTTTGGTTACTGCAGCTGTCAATAGGTCCTTCTTCTGCTGAGCAGGCCGATCTACATTAGACAAACAATTAATAATAATGTTTTAAATCTTTCTTTGAAGCTTCTCATAAAATACTTAACACACAACCAATCTAACAGAAACTTACTCTTTTTCTGAACATCTTTTGGCTTTGATATAGCTTTTTTCCCTTTTGCTCCAGTAGGCAGCTTAGCCTTGACTTTCATTTTCCCTTGTGGCATTTTAATGTCTAAGAAGAACGATTACAATAATAAACAGTCTGTTCAGTATCTATTTAGTTTTACACAATTTAAAAATAAAACTTCCTGCAAGTGTGTCTCCCAACACTAGATGAAACGCCAAACGATATAACGTACGTTTATTACAATAGAAATATTGATACTACTTGTGATTGTGATGATTGTAGTAAAACGAGCAACACACAAAACAACTACACATCAGCTAGCATTTACGTGCACATGCTTTCTGAATAAATACAAAAGCACATGTTTTGTAAATATTAACCAAGTTTGTTATTATGTTTGTTATGTACATACCACAAAGTTAGCGCTACCGTTTTCTCTCTCCACTATACTCGATGGTTGTTGCACGAGGAAGTAGAACGGAACTACTGAAACCAGTGCACTGGTGCAATGGTGTTGGCAACAATCTTCCTCTCCGTTTCTCTGCATAAGTATTTCCCATTGCTGTATGCTGCGCTCGTAGCTTTCTCTCTTGCTGTTTCTGCTGTGCTCTGTGCTAAGACTATAGGAGCATCTTTCCGCTAATGTTCTGTTGATTCACTTCTCTTGTGCTTTTGCTCTTTGCTCATATTTTCACCCGTTCACGTTTGGGAGTCGTCCTGATGGCGATCGCCGTGGTCGTGAAACACCGTTAGGGAATTCTGTTTTTGCGTGCTCTTGTGTAAAAATACTCACATAAAAATTTGTGTTTTTGACGTAACTTTTTTTCGGTGAGCAAGGTTGTTGCACGATTTTCGTAGAGGTTGAAATAGTGCATATGATGATAATAATTTTATATGAAAAACTTACATTTTTCCCTGGGTTTACATTTTGCGGTGCATACCATCTCATGATGACAGAAATACAAACACTACTGTAGTGCGACAGAACGCGTAGAGTTATTTCGTATTTTTACACGCATATAAATTTAGCATTTCATGTTTGCTTGTGTGGTATGGTGTCGTGGAGGAGAGAGGTGGAGTGTTTTATCAGCGTTTCACTGGAGCTTCCTGTGGACTAAAATCCAATACATGCATCAGACATGGCATCATCATCACCCATGATTTTTGCTGCTACGTGTTATGTTGTTTTAAATGGTATATGACATACACATGCAAACCAAACCTTTAAGTACATTATTTTTTGTTTTTTTTTCAGAGTGAGCAATGCGACATTTTCCCCTATTCCCGTTTTCTGTAGCCAAATCTTGTTATGTTTGCACATGTTGGATGAGAGAACGTGGGAGAAGAAAGATACCTAATAGAAACTAAAAACGATTTTTCATGCTGGGGTCAAACCTAAACACTGGAATATCAGTACATAATTGTGCAAAAAAGTAAATTACGAAGATAATAAAAAATACATTTATTTTCCTTTTAGTGAAGGGGAAAAACGGAAATTGGGCGTTTCTCACCCAGTCAGTGACAAATCACTTAGGGCAGAAGCTCATGATTTTCTATTATCTATACTGAGAGCTGTACTTTTTAAGTAGCGTGCACAATAATTTGTTCATGAAAGTAAGACATTACAAGCTAATAAGACAATAAGCCCAATTAGAAGGACCAATAGGTTTCTCTATAAATAATTTATTATCCCAATTTCCTTGTGAGACGTGACAGACACAGCGGTATAGATTGTTGCATGTAATAGTAATGGAGCTTGATCGGTACTCATTAAGCACGTACACAAATCGACCGCCTTGTCGTAGAAAAGGGATTGCACAATAATGTCTGGTTTTTCAGCGACGGTAGCATCAACAATTGATATAATATTATGCGCAGCATTATCTACTCCTTATTCTACTCTGCACTTAAATGTTACCATCAAATGTGGGATTTACGGAAAGCTTGCGATGCGAGTTACACGTACTCTCGTAGATCCTTCTTGTGTATGTAGGTACTTTCTATATTTAGAACGATTCTTGCTTGATTTTCAATTCTAAAAATGCCAAGAAATGAAAAGATAGAGTCGTGTCTGGTGGATTGATTTCAAAATGCTTCCGAGTCAACAGGGGACGGATGGGAACATTATAATATCTAATAAAACATTACGAACACGAAGTTGGTGTTATGAATAACTATTGCTCGGTGAAACGTTGGATTTTGTTTGTAGTACACACGCACATTTCTCGAGAAACTTTGTACGTGTAGGTAGGCACGACTGTGTATGTGTATACTATGCGATTTTACCACTCCAACGCACGGTTTTCCGCCTGTAATCTGTAATGTTGTAAGTTGTAAACCAAATACAGCATGTTTTAATTCACAGCGTGTTTCTCGATACTTTTGACTTTTCTCGGGCTAAATGTGAATCTGACAACAACATATGGGTCATGAAAGAGTGAGAGAAGCAAATACGTGTGGGTTTCCATTACCTCTATAAATTGTCAAAACATTGCTGCCTTCTTTTATATTGATTTATTCACAAAAGTTACAGTATATATATGTAAAATTGTCATATCGCTTTGTCGACTTGGAATGACATTTTTCCACAAGCTACTTTCAAAAATTGTTCAACCAAGTGAGGTAATGCGAATTTTATCACAATCCTAAGGAAAAGGCACATATACAGCTCACAGTGTATATTATTTACTTGCATGACCGAAACGAAGCATATATTTAAAAATTCCCCTTTTCCCCTTTTTACTCTCCACCATGTTTAGCAAGTATGCTATTTATTTATTTATATATACATATTATACATTTACACCGAAAATTGCGCGATATGTCAAGCGACACCTACGTATACTTGCAGTCCACCGCACTTTTTCTGCGAATGTGTAAAGTGTAAAAGCCCACTGGTACCACTACTCTGCTTTATACATTCACTTGCCATTACTCCTGCCATTACGATTTACTTTCGCAGTTTTTCATGTTTGACTTGGTTTTTTCTCCGCACGGAAAAAGCCCCACATTTGTCGCTGTCAATTGCACTTAGCGGATCTACCTACAGCAACAATGCACACCAAATAATGTACGCTGTAATTTATTATCATCATCGTATCGAGTCATATACCTAGTTTTGGATATAAAAACTATAATGTCTCGGGGGACTTTTCTAAATATACTAAAACAAAGCAAAGAAGTTAATAAATAATATTTACCTATATGTATGCACTGTACAGCATTGTATTATACACACAGTACACCAGGTAGACCAGAGTTAGAGAAAACAATAGCTTTTCTATCCCAGACAAAAAACGATGGAACATCACGACCGCACGGCCAAATATGCTTTCTCTTTTCAATTACACCGCACCAAAATCGTCGTTCGTCGTCCTTTTTGTAGGATCTTTGACTTACACGGTTAGTGCACGATTTGCAGCTTAATAGCACCGGTTATGTGACCTCACCTCTCTATATGTAAGTCTGTAGTCTAGAAAGCAATGAAACCCGTGTGCTGCATTCATGTCGTGAACGTGGAAAGACGTGAGTCACAACAATGAAAGCCGTAAATGCTTGACAAACGGAAAAGGGTGCACCATACCTGCCCTTCAAAGATTTCGCTTTTTGTGTGCACACAGGTAAAAATAGCTTTTGCTTTACTTTAAATGTAGCGTATTTACTAACAAGTTCCTATTAATGGATGGCCCAGACTGGGATTAGGGAATGTACATGTATTTCTATATGCCAGACTAAAAACTGTAACCGTAAACTTTCCTTTCGGATCTGGCAATTCAAATAATGTTATATCAGTTTTCAGCTTTCATGGTGAGATGAGAATTTTGTTTCAGTTTAAGGCTATTCTTTGTTTCGCGTTGTCTAGAGTCGTCCTCGTTCGTAGTCATATTGACTGCGTGGTTGTAAGAAGAACAAAACAGCTTCGTACCATAACATCGCACCCGGCAGCAGCAGGCCAAGCATTCGTAATACCTGCGCTTATTGTAGTGCTTGTGCTCTTTTCCCTTTATACTCGCTTTCAAATGACTTCTCTACAAATAAGTGTATAGCAGCAATTTTTGGGAAAACTGAAATTTATTAAGCTTTTATGACAAAATAAATGTATTGACGACTGATTGTTAGGCCTTTTCTGTTTTTCTCTAACATAACCATTTTATGATTTCCCCCATGAGCTTCATTACTTCAAATATCAGAAGCCAGCCCACAATATCAATTTTCCCTTTTCGTAAAGATATAACACGGTGAATTATTAAATGATGCTTGATTTACCGGTTAAATATTTTATTAGCTCTATTTCAACCGCAATGCTACCTATTATCTGACCAATCCATTGGACTTGCCTTTAACATTTTATGATGGGTCTGTACTTCCAAGTTTACTAAAAAAAACCCCAAGGATATTGGTTTAGTTCTTTCCTTCATATAATCACTAGAAGTATACAAAAAATATTACGTACTTATTCTCGCTTTATTTCGATTACATTACACTTTACGCCGTTGTTCTCCTTGAAATACATTCGACGTGCTGGTGACTTTATACATTGGGGTGTACAACACGAGTTAATAACAAAACAACAAAGATGTCTTACTGAACACAATATGCATAAAACCAATTTCACAGAATAGAATTGGTGCCTGTTGGCTGGCCAAACACAAAAAAAATGTAAAAGATGAAACGATCGATTTTGCTTTGTTGTACATACTTATCTCGAACATGAAAATTGTTTTTAAAATAATTTCTATTTATGACGCAGTAAAGAGGATGAACCGGTATGCTCTCAATGATACAGTAAAAGTAGGACTTTACTTTTTGTTCGTTTTTTTGTATCATCAACTTTCTTTTTTGTTCGAACAAACTGTGTTTGTATATTATTACGTAAACGAGCTTATTAACTCCTTTGAAAAAGAAAGTATAATAATAGAACTTTCCAAAAGCTGTGTATTTCATTGCTGAGCTCATTCATAATTTTTAAACTTACATTAGTTTACATAAAGGAAAAAGTAACGAAAAATAAATAAAGAAAGAAAAAACGTCGTTATGTTCCTTTCAATTGTGAAATGATTAACCATAAAAACGTGTCACCGTCCTGCCCACCACCAACAACCGGCCATCAACTGCCAAAGTATTACAGATTGCAGAGGAGCATATATAGCGATAGCGATCCTTTCTGTAACACTTGAGAACGTTTTGGGGCTTTTCGAAACATTCTTACTCACAATCATGAAAGTTATGGACACAAAAGTGAAAAGGGAGTTTGTTTGCTTTGTCTTCTAGGAAAGTTGTACTGGTAATTCGTGTTGGTGGCCGGGTCGTGTCTGAAAATATTTTTTGTTCTTTGTGCCGTCCTTTAGCGTTGGTTGTTGGTTCTTGGTGCTGCTGTTCCTCTTCTTCAGAGTTGCTTTTCTTTGCTTAGCGTTCATGCAGTTTCAAGTAGAGAGATATGAAACCAGAGCAGTGCCAGATATTCTACTGGACAACGTTGTAGAGTAAAAAAGAAAGGACCCAGCAGAATCAGGAGTATTTTCCAGAGTTCCACACGAAATCAGACAAGTTTTTCTCTGTGAGTTGAGATGCATGCGTGCCTTAAAATTCCAGTCTTTATACTAGATATGCATAGAGTATAGTGTCACATTGTTAATAGGGCAAAGAGTTGCCGATTTTTGGCTTGTTGCAGTTGCGGGTGTTGCAAAACTTGCACCCCTCCACGTTATCCATATCGTACAAATATTCAGGGTAAATACTATATACAAGCATGAATAGAAAACTATCCCAAACTCTGTATTACAATCAAACGTTCCACGAAAGTAGCAGCAAGAAAGCCACCGTATTGAATTCTACTCAATCCGTAAATTTTCCAAAGTGTACAACTACTAGTAATTATATGGTATGCGCATCATATTAAAGCACACCCATTAGATAAAACCCGTTTTAATAATTTGATATCGTATGCTCCAAATGTTCATAAGATTAGATGTAAAGAAATCCCTTCTAAAAATTTCTTCCCCCTCAACTATCTTCCGATTTACAAAAGTAAACTTAACCGCTGTGGCACTCACTGTTGGGGGTTCTGTATACAAACATAAAACTGATAATTATGCACCAAGTTGTGTGTCGTTAACGTAGACATAGCGCACACAGTTGTGTTCTATAGATTAGGACTCCCCCATAAAAATCAGAAGAAGCCCTTTTGCTGGCAGTGCAGCACCATTTCGCCGACGTATTCATCTAATAACTTTCTGTCAACAGCATGAAAGTTTGTTAGGGAGGCAAAGCACATAGATAGTCTTTTACTATCACCCGCGTAGATTACACGAACAGGACTGATACTCTCGCATTCTTTTATGCAGGAGAAAGTTTAGCAAGCAAGTTAAGCAGCTAACCCTCTATTTCTCTTTCTTGCGATATTGTGAAAGTGCGGTTGATGGTGTGTGTTATTCTGGCGCTGCCGCCGCCACCACCACCACCGCCACGATCACCACTGCTGATATTTCTGGTAAAAGTAATGCTAGAGTTGACTCGGTAAACTTTTACAGCAAAGTAGTGCTCTGGTAGATGTAACAAAAGCAGTGTAGTATCAAGTATGATATTATATGATGAGGTTATTCCACCATGTGCAGGTTCAATATTTATTATTGATCCGTGGTGGGTTTGCCACTCTTATTTCACCGTACTTTCACACAGACAGACACACACACATACACAACGGGGACTAATGGACAATGCCCATATATGTACTTTGCATACACAACAGATAGAAGTAAAAGTAAGTGGTACAACATAGCTAGTAGTAGTACCAGTCCCATTACTTCTGCTCCTACTGCACATTAATTTCGCCTGAGGAAGAAAGCTACTTGCTGCTGCTGAGTTGCTGTCTGCCGTTGCTGCTGCTGCTGTAGTTCTTACTTGTTAGGCTTATAATTTTCTTTCCATAAAAACGACGTTACCGGGTTTTACCTGCCTTCCTCTGCCATTCTTTCTCTGTTGAAAATTTTATGGAATGTTTGCTGTCGTACGTGTAGTATACCAGAGGTGCATTGGTGGTGGTAGTGGTAGTAGTAAGTAGCTGGGATAAAGTTTGCAGCTACTCCGCTGCTGCTTTTCCCTGTCTGCTGTGTATTTAATACCTTTTATACTGGGATAATAATTGTACAAAAAGTCTGTCCTCTCTTTCTCTCTGTCGTCGGTGCTGCTCTGCCGTAGAAGAGAAATCCCTTTTCTCCACTCACTGATCCATTCCATCAGTAGGCTTATGCCCATCAGCACGGTGAAACACGAGAACAGGTATCATCTACTAACCCGGGATATATTTATACTGTGTTTGAAAGTAAGAAAGCGAAGTATAGCACACGAGAGAATTAAGGAGACAACTAATTCCTCTCTGTTCTTCGGTTGCTCCATCTCTGCCGTTTGGCCGTTGTGTGAAAGATACCAAGTGAGCCCAAAAGCTTTAGTGCAGCAATAGCAGTAGTTCTCTGTCATATTTACAAATGATAATTATATAGGCAGGGCCATTTCCAAAATTTGATACCTTTATAGTGTACCCCCTTCTCTTCTGGCCGCAGAAGAGCGTAAAAAGTTTGTGGGACAACCTGCAAAGTAATAAGTATTGCAATCACCGGAAAATTAGTAAACTTTGGAGCGGACGAGGAGAGAGTGTCTGTGTGGGTTTGGTTGACTGGTGCTTTAGGAATTAATATTACCGAAGAGTAGTAGTTGGATTAGAAATCGGGAAGAAAATGAAAAGGTGTAAGTGTAGTAGAGGGACCCACGGTGAGAGAAAGGAAGAGCGACATCGGTTTCTACCTCTACACATTCTTATTCTTTAATTTTCTTATGATTTTTTTGGATGCCAGGCGCTTCCCGGAATCAACTTGTTAAATGTGTCAATACCTGAACATTATTTGGCGGAGAAGGAAAATACAATTAGGCAGTAATAAGGCGGAGGAAGGAACGGAAAGCAGAGCCGTTGTTTTTTCTCTCGGTAGAAAGTAACTGTCCCTTTGTTTTTGAAGCGATCGCTGTTCTTCTCACAAGGGGGACGTGCCAGTCTACATAGCGAACGAACAACTCCGTCGCCATCACCGGTGCTATTAATTGTTTTATTTGCATATTTTCCTTTATTACTCTGTCATTGTTATTCCAGAGACAACAAATGTATCAGTACTGCAGCTAGTAGTGACGATAACTAGGTAGTGGTAGGGTATACAGTTTTAAGCTCATCACTTAGCCACTGCCCCTTTAGAACTTTCCTTCCATTTTTGAAATCCAGTTCTTCGTTCTCCTTCCCTGTCATTTTTATACTTTGAAGTAGTGACTAAATCACAATGTCATAAGTAGGTTACACGTTTTTAGAAAAGAAAGTATGTTATTCCTAACATAGTGAAAGTGAAAGTTTATTTGTGATCGAATAAATTGTTTCCTTTCTCCATATTCAACATAATCATTTTAAATTTTACGCGACGCAACGATGCAATACTTTGAAAAAATCTCGGAATCAAATCTCCTTGTCACTGCTACTGCAGCATCCGCTGTAGCAGTGATTGCAGTTTACTATGTCTTCAGTGTTGCGCAGGTTAATACAATTTACACAAATCACACAATAGCCCGCATTTTGAACATACACTTAACTTGTGTCAAGTGAAATTTTTGATTCGATACATGCTAATATGTGACATGCTGTTGTGATGCACTTGCAGAAACCTAGAATCCACACTAGCAATACTAGAATTAGAAAATTTATACAAGACCATATGAAAACGTTGGAGGACAAGTACTATCCGTCAATTTACTTCTGGGAGGGTCGGCTCCAGTCTGTGATGGGCCTTCGGCTAAGACTTTCTCCCACTTTCAAGCTGCCTTATCGTCGGGAAATAGTTCCATTGTCAGATGGGTAAGAAACAATGTCAATAAGTAAACACCTAATTCTTAATTTAGCATATAACAACACAACAAAGACAACAACACCTTATTAGTATCCCAACGCCCTTTTAATTTGGACGTCAAACATTGCTTTAACATAAAACCCCACGGCATGCAACAAATAGAAAGAGTATAAGCACGCATTATGTTTTTAAAAACAAATTGTTGCTTGTTGAGGATATTGCATGAATCCTACCATTTCATAAGTTTGTGTACTTAAACATATAAGTGATGTTAAGGAATTAATTTGGGACAGTGGATCTTGTTTCTTGACTAATTCATGAGGCGTTCATCGGCACGCTTAATTTACAATGACATAATGAATGCTCAAGATGGTGAAACGGTGAACGCACAGGTAATATAACAACTTGGTTTGCTTTCCCCATCCACACACTATTTATAGTAAAGGCACATACACACACGGCCGCTTTTCTCCTGCCCGAAAGAAAACACAAACACACACACAGTCTCTCTCTATAGCTCATGTCCATGTCCACCAACACGTACGTGGGTATTTCGCAAACGTACACTTTTCCTAATAACATGATGATGGGAATATCAATAGCTTTTCTTACTTCTCTTTCTCGCCGCATTTTTCTAGTGGAGAGGTCGGCATTGACTTCATGGAACCGGATGGAAAGAACGTGAACGGGTATGTATATGTTTTGCTCTCTCCAATTTATATTTTGAGCAGTATTAGTCCGTACTATCTATCCATTCTGTCGGCATTCAACGTTCCTTTTTAACTGCAGCCAACAATTCGATAGATTAACGATTTACTAAATTTCTTCCATCCCCTTTTCGTTTCACACCGATCGAAGTTGTTAGTGAAATTATATTCACTTGTGGCATTTGTATTTGATATTTTGTTTCGATACTTTCGTCTCCCATTGGAACGGGGTTAGGTAGTCTGGAGTCATTGTATCATAATGTGTTCAAAAATTTAAAGGAATATCATGGCTATTTTTTATTCAGATTGGTTTGGAATAATTTATCTATATGATTGTATCAACAATATATGCTGCTATATATGATATGATGTATTTGTTATACGCGGTCTCTCTTATGCATAAAATGTAGCGTGAAATCTTAAAGCATCGTAAAAAGCATTTTACAGTATATTACACACGTGTCGTTAAAAAAATAAAGATTTTTCTTCTTTTAAAATAAAAAATGTAGGCCTCCACTAAAAGTCTTCCTTCTTCCGGGGCTTACCAGCTCATCACAAACATCCTACATAAAGACGCTGGCAATGACCATACTGAAAGCTGGAGCAACGGTAATAGTTTTCAATCACAGGGGTCTTGGAGGCGTTCCAATTAAGGTTGCGTGTTTTGTTTATTTACAGAGTTTTCTTCATCAATATAAGCCTTCTTTCTTTTAGCTTGTAAATGTATTTCCTAAAGTAGTCAATAAAATACGGTGGTCTGGATTTTTGTTCTTTTTTCAACGTAATAGACGCCTCGATTGTATTCCGCTTCAAATTGTGACGACGTTACAGAAGTGGTAGCGTACTTGAAGAAAAAGTATCCCGGTGAACGCATGATTGCTATTGGAACATCCATGGGCGGGTAAGCATGTGTCATGCACACACACGCACCTATATTTCTGTTGTTAGTAAAAACTTGCCCTTTTGAGGGGAAATAACTAAAAACGGAATTCTTGTGTCTTCACCCTTACATGTAGAATGGTCTTCTGCCAGTACATAATACAAAATCCTGAGGAAGCTAGAGAAACTTTCATCTGTGCAATGGCAATATCCATTTGCTGGGATGCTGTGAATGGTGTTGCAAACCTCGAAAAGCCTTTCGTTAACCACTACATTATCAACTATGGCCTCACACAGAACCTAAAATTTTTGTCTAAAAAGTAGGTATCTGTTACAGTTGATTTTACACCGAACGGTTATATGTGCCCTATTTAGTATGACATGACCTACATATTTGTTAGAGCGATATCAGGTAGCACATTAACCTATTTGCTTTTTTAAATGTAGGTATAAAGAAGTGTTGGAAGTTCGGGATTGTTGGGACTTCAACAAAATATTACGAAGCACCAATTTGAGAGAGTTTGATTCGTGCTTTACCGCTCCCCAGTTTGGTTTTGAAACTGCACTGGACTATTATAAATCTGCAAACATTGTTGACGACACTGACAAATTCACCATTCCAGTTTTTGGATTTAGTGCCGCTGATGACCCCATGCAACCAATTGAGTGTAAGAGAAATAATAGTAGAAAAACTGGAAAACTCCATTCGGAAAGAGAAAATTTTTGAATGTTTTGCATATGCTATCATTCAACTATTCATGTTCCTTATTCTGTATAGGCTTACCATTAAAACAATCTGAAGCTCATGGATCCAACCTCGTAATGATAGTCACAATGCGAGGTGGGCACTTGGGATTTCTTGAGGGACCGTTACCACTACGAAAACCATTCCATTATTTGGAGCGAGTAGTAGGGGAATTTGTAAATGCTGTTCGCTTGTACGGGGAAGAGATGTGGGCTGACAAGGAAATGAATGATAATAGCAATAGCAATTCCACATGTAACCATCGGTAAACAATGTGACAACTAGATACAAAAAAATATAGATTACAGTATATGTACTTCGTTAGGAGAAAGTAGAATACATCATACATCAGTGTGTGCGTACACAATTTCAGGTCCTAAATGTACAGAGGATTGCAGTGCATAATATCCATACTTCCTGGTCGCCATAAATTCCATATTTCATACATAGCAGTATATATAGAGACCACTTTCATTTGTTTTATACAATCCATATACAATCGCATGAACCAATAAAATGGTTTAGTTTGGTTAGCTGCATGCCATCATCGTTCATAGTAGGCAGCTTAAAAGCAAAAAAAATCGACGAAAAACCTACAGTGCTCGATAAGAATCCTATAAATACGAGAAATAAACCAAAGAACCTGGAAACTATCTTAATGAGCGAACCATGAATCGGGATAGCAAAATATGTGTCGTTTTGTTGACCACAGGGTTTTAAAAAGGACAAAATCAAGAATTTTAGCAGGGTCACATCACAAGGGGAATGAGACATACTCCGGGAGAGCAATGTCATTATACAGGTTTTACTTTCCCCGTTTCTCAATTTCATATTGATTGAGCACCAAGTTCGACGGTCTACAAGTTGTTCACAAACTTGACTGCTTCTATATTGGTGTGCATGTAATAGGCATTCTCTTTCTGTTCTCTACTGCAGTTTCATAAACAGAACTTTAATACATTTAAACTGTCCATAAATGTTAACCTAAGGGAAAGGATAAATTATTTGAATTAGATTTTCTTTTCACAAAAAGCGAGTCACCAAGAAAGGGAAGCTTTCGTGTAGCAGAAAAAAGCAATTCTAACTAAATGCGACGATGATACCAAAATACGTAATTGTATAAAACCTAAATGCTACCATTAGTACAACTAACCTGTTCCTGTCAAATCTACTAAAGATGAAGGAAGTAAGTGCATGATGGAGAGTCAAATGGATACGGCATGAAGTTGCAATTAGAGTGAAATTTTCACAAGATTGGAATGGCTTTATTTATAATCGTTCATTTCATGATGACAACAAAAAAGAACACATAAGTGCATTTCATAGTAATTTTTTTCAAACAAAGTGAAATGCATGGCAAAAAAATTCTATACATAACACATAACAAGATATATGTATAGTGCATAGGAAATCATATATACAAAGAAAAAATAATCAACCATATTTACTTACTATTATATAAAATATATAAGGTTTAACAGTTGACAGGTTATGAAATATTTAAAATATTAATATACGAGAAACATTTTGTATCTCATAAAAATCATCATTTCAAAAAAGGCAATAACTACCTTTTACCTTTGCATTTTAAGACAGCTAATACTGATTTTTTCGTACTGAAAACATAAATACTTACTACTTATTCAGGAAGTAGACTAGACTCTTGACAGGGCAGGAACGTTTTTTAAAAAATTAACGAAGTTGAGTATCACGTACAAGGAAAGCAGTTGTTTTATAAGTGAGGGTAATTCAAAACGATGTAGGTAGAGTACTCTACTAGTTGTAGAGGAATGTGTGTACTGACGACTATTTCTCTAGTGTTTTTTGCCGAAAAACTTAATACTATCGAGTTTCCTCTTTTATTAATGTTTTAAATACAAACAGTATAAATGCCGTGTACTTACCGACGGACATGAATACATAAGAAGTAAAAAAATATAAAAATCATATTCATGCCACCAGTATAAGACATAAGTAGCGCGTAAGTACACATTACACGATTGTATAAACCTGAAGAAAACTTTCTTCTTCAATCCCTCTTCTGGCAAACTTTCTAGATGATTGTATAGTTTAAGCTTTCCCCTTAAACCGGAACTAGGATAGGACATGACATATTATACATAATATACATATTCAGATACATTTAATATAAAAAGATATGCCTGTTGTCTCTGCAGCTGAAAATATCACAAAAAATACAGGCTTTTACATGCTCACATGCAAAATCTTACTTGATGCAAAAATGATGTTACAGTCGTACGGACTATTTCTATTCAAACAAAAAAGTTAGATTTTAAAATGAAAAATGGCTGAACTAATTACGTAGTGTTTTTGAAGCAACACATATGCAATTTTAGAGTTCTGCTGTTAAACTTAATTTTTTTCATTAACACAAAAGGTAATAGTTAACTCATTTATAATTATAATCTTTGCCTTAATACAAAATATTACAAACCAACGGCCGCCAAATACTTAAAGAAGCTGTATTTGGAACGAAAAAGTACCAAAAATCATAGTTATGATTTTTCTTGTTAGGTTCTCATGACTTGTTTTGTAAGATTTTGCAGGTATCAATCACACGAGACAAAAAGCAAAAATAAAAAACTGCGTCAACATACTTACAGCAGAAAAAAGATGAAATAGGCTTAATTGACTACACCAGTGCGTGAAAGCATTTTAGTTTCAATTACGAGAAATGAAGGGTTAGTATAATTATTTCCATAAGTCTTCATATACGCTATGAAACTTTCCAAACAAATTATCATACTGATATTGATACGAGTTACAAGCTATCGCTATATTTCATACAAGACACGTCTCTTAAAATGTGAAATTGTTTCCTTTATGCTTGAGGAAAACTAAGTTGATGTGCTTGCTGTCCGTGTTTTAATTACTTCCAAACTTTTCTTTTTGTAGTTTTTTGTTAAATAAATATTAATTAGTGTGCTAGCCAAAAACAGAGTATAATTAGTGGAAATGAGAGACTTTTCGTTTATAGTTGTTTACAATCTCCAACTTCAACTTCCTACAATTATAGCTTCCTACCTACTCTTTTGTTTCGTGTGTTGTCGTTAAAACTCGATATATAATATTCACCGTGCATGAGTGTCCTTATATAGCGTACCGGTCAAACAACAGCCAATATACATACATATACCTATATATTTAATAGATGTGAACTCCTGCTCCAAAAAATGAAAATACCTTCGTGTTTACAACTTTACTAAATGATAACTGTCATTTAGTTGCAAAAGTATATTTTACTGAGTAAAAGGTGCAGAAATGCAGAATAGTAATAAAAATGAATACAAATCCGAAATCTCATTTCTAATAATTGTAGGTAAAGTTACTTGTGGCTGTGTTAGGAAATACACTTTATTCCAATAATCCAATCCAACATTTTAAAAAAATCCATATATAATGTTAATTAGAAGGTTTTAGTAACGGTTTACAACTTTACGTTTAGATTCATACTAGTTCAGCGAAACAACAAAAAAACCTTAAGATGCTGTCATAAATATGTAACGTACCACATTACTGAAAAGCAAAAAATCATGTAATAAAAATAAAATGTACACACGAATAAAGTCTATGAATGGAGTTAATCTCACTAATTTTACTAATGAAAAATAAATATAAGATTAGATGTAACTTTTGCAGTGAAACTCTTTGTAACCGTTTAACATGCAATGCTACGTAAGCTGTCTGTTTATACGTTTATTAATTGGGCAAGAATACAATTTAAATGATTTTTGTTGAATTTCCTTTCTTGTAATATCGAAGGACTTGAAGGTAAAGTACACAGCTAAACTGAAGAAAAATTTCTAGTTCTTCTATGTAACACATTTTAATTCTTCAGTTCCGTGAGCACGGTTGGGGGTTCAAGTTGAGTAACAAAATCGTAAACAGCTTCATTATAGTCCATCGTCCGTCTTGTAATTTCATGGATAAAATTTCAAAAGAGGTAAGTTTTGTTGTCTGTTATCAAAAAGGAAGGAGATAATGTCGTAGTTTCTTATTGAAGGAAAAATTTTGACCGTTTTTTATTCATAGTATTCACGTTTGATTGAACTGTTGTACCGATTGTTTTTATCAAAACGTCTTTAATGATGTGAGTTATTCAATTTACAAACTTGTTCAAAAATCGTAGTAAAATTGTGTTACATCGACTGTGATTTTAGTGCACTTAAGAGGTTTTCACAATGTTGTGTGATTGCTTATTACCCGTTATTATACTAAATAATAGAATGCTCAAATAAACTTCAGTTTTTTTGCGATGGGTACAAGTTTAAACCCGGTGTTCCTGTACATTTTTTATTGAACTTGTTTGCGGCAGGTAGTACCAAACGCAAGAAAAAAGTATAAGGAGTTCTTTCATTTTCATAAAATATACCTACATATTTATTATAATTTATAGCTTATTACTATCACCGTTTTACAACCGTTGCATATAAGTGTAAGCTAAGAATTTGTAAAAAAAGCATCTCATAACATAAATTCGACAAACTTGTACGCGTAGAGCTTTGAGTGCCGAAGCGCCATGCAGATACTGATACGTTTACGTCCCATGATGTCAATCCGTAATTTACAGGTTTGTCTCACGTTGCCCTCACAGGTCTACCGTACCGTTCCGTATTCCGTTCGATCAAGCAGATTATGCGAAGAGTCACCTTTACGAACAACCGTTACATGTCAATAACGATCATACAGTTTCACCAAACTATCCTTTCTATGTCAGCATAAAACATGAGTCTGCAGCTAAAACAGAGGGGTAACACTTGAAAGTTGCATTATATAATTATTAATTCATGATCACTTATAAGAGACCTTAGGCATGACCTATGACCTATGGGGGTGGGGGACAAATCCCCTGAGACGGGCTATTTCACACCACACGATTGGGATTGTAGTTTAATTCAATGCAATATAGGATTACTCCATCCCCTCCCGCTGCTGATGCTCCTTTTTGTCGAAGAGTTCTTGGAAATTTCACAATTGCCGTGTCAAACTCGTACACGGTATGTAATGTATCTTAATAAAGATGTGCACATTGAATTTTATTTTTCTGATTCGGAAGTTTCCTACATAGACTAATTTACGATAGTTTTTATTTAGCAGGAACTACATGGAACAGCGTTATTCCATGTAATTTCCACATCATCATCATCATCATCATCATTAATTTTCGACGAGTTTCAAAACGTGACCCGATGTCCTTGGGAAATTCCTCGAGTTCAGTGTTTATAGCACATGAACTTCATTTATCTTCGATAGGAGGTTGGTTGCGGATATTGCAGATTTGTAGATACAAAAACATGAATTCCAATCGTATCGTGATTCGTGATGACTTGAGGAGAGGAGAGATAGATGATGGATGTATTGAAGTGTGGATTATAGTGTTCATGCTACCTTGTTTGCATATTATGCTACTACTTAACCGACGACGACGACTGTGTAAACGTATGCTGTTTGTTGTGTGTCCTACTAAACTCCAGCCTAGCTGTGCTCGATAAATCGGTGTCCGGTGCACATGTTTGACGTTAATAACAAAAACAAATATAAACAGACGGAGAAAAATAGCGCCAAAACTGTTACATACACTGACACTGACGGACAACTTTCAGCTTTCGGAGTTTAACAATCCAGAGAACAACAATACAACAGCCTTACAGCGTACCCTACATTGTGGATTGTGATTGTTGGTTTTTTTGTGATTTGACTTGATTTTTGTGAAGTGAAGTAGACTTTTTTTAAATACAAAAAAAGCTATCTATCGATCATAATTTTTACTATCAACTATTTGGACTGCTCATCTCATTGACATAGGCCACGACATTTGTGTGATGTAATGAAAATTAATTTTATTCCATTACTATTGAGTATGCATATATCATAATGTTGTGCGTAAAAGGGTGAAGAAGTATTAGTATTGCGAATTGCGATCGGATTTTCTGCAAAACTACAACATTCCGCCAGCCTGAGCCACGACTTACAATCTTTAAGGATCAATTTTGACCTTCATTTCATTCGGGTGTTTCGGGCATTATTTTTCTATCGTTGCTCATCTGCCGATTTCATTTGAACATCCATAATGACCACACTGAAGTGATTTACGGTTACAAAAATATTTTATTGTACTATTGACTTAGAGTCATTATATATCTATTGTAATTTAGTATGACAAAAAAATTTGTTGAGGAAACACATTGTGAATTTTTATTAAAATTATTGATGTAAATATCTCGTGAAGGGTTAAAATGGTAAATTTTGTCATTCGTCATTAGTCAATCATCCGCCGATCCACCCGGTTTCCGGTGTTGGTGTAAAGTCAAAAGTGTAAAGTCTAAAGTGAAGTGGAAAGTTGTATATGCAATCGCGAATGCCTGCAAATATCCAATTCAACCTTCAACTTCAACCTTTCATTCAATTTGATTGTTGTTTATTTCTATACAAATATAATCTGTGTCGTCGTCGTCGAATGTTCTTTATAGTCATAATTTTATGTACTGTTTTGCTCTTGTTCAGGGTACTTGTTCTGCAGAAAGAAAGGGAAAATCTACTTTCAACTGTTGACTGACAACTGTCGTATGTATTACAAACTTTACCTTTGACCTTGTAAATATAATAGACTTAAGAAATATTTTTTAAGTCTATTGTAAATATTCAGGAGTAGGAGTACATTGGCTACCGACTGGTAAATGGAAAACATGATTTCTGATTGATGACAGAAACTGACTACTAATAAGATGGCAGATCAAGAAGTATTCAAGACAATTGTGCTGTCAATTTTCAAAGGTAGGTATAGACAATAATTGTTACCTTTGGGTAATATTTAGGAAAGGGAGGGTGGTGATATTTTCCGATAATATATCTTAAATATGAGTGTTATAGGATAAGAAATACTTTAGTGTTCTCGCATATATTGTATATGTAAATTATATGAATATTTAATTTGCAAATGTGTAAGTCATAAATGTAGTTTTTAATAAATGTCAATGTAAACTGATGGTAGTTGTTGATTCCAAAACAGGCGAAAATTTTGTTACGAGGAACATTCGAACACCATGTGGAGTACATCTCAAGGCTATATGCCCAGATTTGCAACCGGAATTAATATTAGAGACACAGGCGGTTCAGCTAACTTCTACAATTACTGAGCCAGAATTTAATTCTCAGCTTGGATGGTCTGTGTCTCGGAAGCAACTTAAAGAGTATGTCTAATGATACGAATGAATGTAATTTTACGTTGAATGTTATTTAAAATGTCACTAAGATAAGATGTCTGATATTTTAAAAAATACACAGGTTGCGTTCAAATAGGAGTATCATTAAGGTGACTTGTGTGGTGACAGATCGGATGGGGACAACATCTGACGTTGGCTATATAGTTTTGCATGTAAAGGATGCTACAGTATTTGCCCCTGATGTGTTGGTTGATTCATCGAAATCTGTAATTTTTATAGCAATTCATACTAAAGTTTAAGTTGCATTTGTAACTATACGACGTAACGTGACGCGTTGTACATTTTTTGTATTTAATTTGACATTTTGCAGGACATGATACCACTCCTGGGAACTAAAGAGCATTGGAGAACACATCAGCCCAAAGTGCAGATGGTACTGCACTTGGAAGAGATACCTTCAGACAGCCGAGTTTTTAATCAATCAAAACCAATACATAGTACAATTAGGCCAGCTTTACCTACTTTACCCGAACTTGACAAGTCGGGGGATAATCAGACAGTGTTTGATGTGAAAATCGAAAACGGAGCTAAACTCTCTGAAACAAAGGTGTTATCATCTGTGAAAGGTGCAAGCAAGTTCTCTTGGACAATCATGGAGAAGGAAGGATATTTTCAACTAGGAGATGCAACTGAGGATGATGATCTGTACTATTTAAACACTACTGTAGTTTCTGCAAGTTATCTTCATTCTCTGTGGGACGGAAAAAGTCCTCGTAAATCCACATCAGACAACAATTTTTGGCAAATCAAATATGAAGCATACAATTGCGAGATTGCATCTGACCCATTCCTTTTACAGAATGACGACGAAAGTCGTAGAACATTCATCGGTGACAAAGCAACTGCAAAAGTTAGGGCAAATGGTGCTATGTTTTTTGAATATCTACAGAACACGAACTTGCAGTTTCAAGTATTACGCTATCAGTTTGGACCACTAAAGGAACTGGCAAATCCTGAAGTGATGGGTATATGCTTCGCTTCTCTTAATGAACTCAGCACCTCAATCTCAGGAGAATACAAATTATCTATGGATGTTTTGTCTGAATGGGGTACTCCTGGAATTGTAAAAACTCATGGAAAACCGGAAGTTAGAGTCGTCTTCGTGGTACAATCTGTCCCAAAGTGTTTTAAATCACTGGAAAATGGATTGAAAACTAACAATAAGGTTATTCGCCCACACGAACAAATTGACCCAACAAATGACACTTCAGCTAATCTCCAAACGTCGAATAGCGATTCCATTCTAAGTAGAAGTATTGATGCTGTAAATGAACCAGAAAATGAAGTTGAAGGGTTCGATGCTCCATTGGGATCTGGTAACGCGAATGAAGACGTTGTAACGCTTGGCAATTCATCAAACTTCCGGCGTTTACTGCAGTATGAGGACCAGACAAAGGGGCATAGGAACCAAAGCCCTCCATCATCATCAAGCTTCACACTTACACGGTCTCACGATAGACATTCAGATAAAAATGCAAACAAAAATTTACTACAGAAGCATAGATCATCCAGTTCTGCTACTTCAGAATCTGAGGACTCTGATAGCACAAGCAACAAAGAAAATCTTGCTAGAATTATGCCTCCACCGGGCGATTATATAGTGACAATAGAGTTAAATAAATTTTGGTTAAAAAGCAGGAAACGCATTACAGATGATTTTATTCTAACTTATTCACATTCGCCGTTGGAAGTTTCTGATATGCCCATAGAATGTTATGCTCAACCTCTGGAACCTGATGCCAAGCAGACGCGCCAAGGGTTTTTAGTTCAGAATGGCAAATACTCAAAAACCGTTAGGATATCTAACTTCACTGAAACGCTACTTAACGAGCCTCTGACCATAGATTTCTTTAGATCGAACACATACGGAAAGAGCCATGGTTTTGCATCGGCTATGCTTCCGTTTGGACGGATCTTTCTGAAGGTATGATATGTGGAAATAAAAATGAGTTAATATCCTTTTACAGCATAATATAATGATTTAAAATTTTATTGTTTTTTAAAATTTATTTTTATATTTACTTGTAATATAGGGAGGTAACAAAGTTAGGGTCATGGAAGATTCAGCAGATATTTTGAAAATAAAAGAAAACATGAAGATAGGAGAATTATTTTTTAAAATAAAAATGGTACATGAATCGAATTCTGGTGTTCAACCGGAAATGAATAACAATACTAGTGGGAGCAAACAGCAGAAGAACAGTGCATTCTTTCCTCCTCCTTCAACTAATGAAAATAAATCACCAACATTGTTAGATAAATGTAAGTTGTATTTTCTTACTTCCTATCTCCTTCATTTCATTTCACATACCTAGCTAGTCGAGCAGGTTATTGAATATGTGTGAAATATACATGTTACAGACTCTCGGGATTCAGATAAAGCGGAAAAGATTACGGAAGATATGAAAGAATGGAGACGGGCACAAGAAAAGATGTATAAGAGACAGGTAGGTATACCAATTTTGGCTTTGATTTACTTCACGTCAAAAAGTCAAAAAAAGGTTAAAAATTATTTTTTAATTTTGTAGAAAGAAGAGTCAGAAACGGCATACTTAAAGATTTTGCAAGCAGAAAATGCAAAAAGGGACGAAGAAAGAGAAAATGCAATGGCAAAAAAACTAACAGAGCTTGAGAAGAAGCAGAAAGAGCTGAATCGATTGCTGAAGTTGACGGAAGAGAGAGAAGAAAAATTAAAACAAATGGATTTGGAGGTTAAAAATTATATGGCAAATGACCGACGATTGTGCATGATCTAATTTATAACGAAGTTTTTATTTAATTCAAATATATCTTCATTATATTGGAATCTTAGCTGAAAGATAGAACACGTACGTTGACCTTAGAACAAGAAAGTTTACAGCAGAAGTCAACGCTTGCACTTAGGCGACTGGAGGAGGATCATAAAATTGAAGTAATGTGGAATAGGGTTAAGAGTTTTAGTACAATGAGAAACATTTGAGTACACATACACTAATATAAAAATATGCTATTTTCAGGTGGAAGTTTTACAACGTCGTATTCAGGATTTTCAAGATGATGGCAGCAAACTGAAAAGAAAGATTACGTTGTTAGAAAAAAAATTGGAAACTAAAGAAGCGGAAATTGACAATTTAACGGCTTTAACCAGAACGCTACCTGATGTTAGCATGGTAAAACGTGTGTCAACTTTGGAAGAAGAGGTAGTTTTAATTTTTAATCTAATAGTCTAGCTTTATGTACCATAGTCATATATTCTTACTTTTTCCACTGGGCATTCGTAATCCTTGTTGGCGATCACTCTGGTTCCTACCTGAATAATTGCTCATTCAATGACCAATAAAAATCTAAAATCGTTGAGGGATGTGGTGTGAACAGGGTATTTTAAAGGCAGCTATCCTTGCTATCAATCATATGGAAGCAAAATATCTTGATCATTACCTCCAAAATAGTTTATTGTGCTGTGTCACATTAACTATTAGAATGGACTCATGAGAGAAATTTAGTTGTGATACAATATTTTGTTTCTGGTCCACAGAATAAGTCATTGAAAATCCAATTACGTGAATCAAACGGAAGGAAAGAACAGTACAAAAAACAATCATTAGCTTTATGCCAAAAACTAAATCGTATACAAGAAGAACGGGATCAAGAACTGAAGGATCAAAACGAAAACTTAAGGTGTGTAACATTATTAGCAATGCGTGGATACAATAAATTTTTACCACCATTTTTATTTTGTCTGTTTATTAAGCATCTTTTTAAAAAGTCAAACCGAAATTGCATTTTTTGCAGGCTCCAAATTTTGGCAAATCAAGAACACAAAGAATTGAAAAAGGAGAGGAAAGCAGTCCAAGGTCTGTCACAAACCTTGAAAGCTTTACAGAAGGAAACATTAGTCCCAACATCGGATGGTGGAAAGGGAGATTGTGGAGGGTTCTGTGACCCCATATACAAATCAGGCATACGAGTCGTAGGGAATAGTGCTGCTCAAAAAACCAAAGAAGATGAAATTAACAGATTATCCGCAGAACGTACTAAACTCCTTCAGTCCGGTGCATACACAAATTTTGATGCGGTGATTAAAGAACTCGAAAAGAAAATGGCAGTTTTAGCCAGCTCACCGTAAAATTAAATCAGAAATAGGTACGATGTATATAAGATGTACAATTTCCACTGCACGTTCGATAACTGCATTTATTTTATTGCTCTGACACGTTTGTAATGATTGTGCATTTACTGTTTATACTCCAATCATTCCATTCTTGTAAGGTATTTTACACAATTAATTTGCAGCGGTAAACTATTTAGTTGTGTCATTAATGACAATTAATGTACCACTTCGCTTTATTATCTTATATATCTAACCAAATATACTTTTGTATCAGATTTTAAGAGGGTTCTTCCACCGCCCATTTTACTTTTATAATATTCTGTGAGTAGTAATTTTGTGACATTTGTATTTCTGAAAATTATAGTTAACAGACGTACGCAATGCATGATCGTTATTTTTCGAATACAGAAGGTTATTAATGTTTAGTAAGAAACTTTCGCCATTATATTTAACTCACTTATATACATACCACCTTGATGAATACGTAACTAAATGTACTACATACGTGTATGATATTTAATATATGTATCCCCGGCATTAATGTGTTCAATGTATGTATTTTAGATTTATTTAAGTATATACGAAAGTGCAAGTCTGTGCAAGTAATCTATATTTTTGTGCTTTACATGAGCTATTGTAGCAACTCGGTAAATTTTAAAATATGATTGGCTTAATTAATAAAGGTAGTCTCATTTACAAAAACGCATGTAATAATTCTGCCACTTTTAATATTTTTTGCTAGGTATCTGTCAGTATGTAGTAAAATGCATGAGCAAACAGACAGATTTTCCGATTTTGATCTATAGTGTCCACTTCGAGGTAGGAACTGATAATGAATAAAAGCGTCGTAAAAAGTAAAAAACGAATAGTAAACCCAATATATGGGTTCTACTCAAAGAGCAGACCCGATTGCATACCACACAGTTATAGTTCTATGAATGGTAAATGCAACAAAAAATGTCGATTTCTCACTTTGCCCCGCAGTCAACTGTGACATTTGAATTGAATTCTATTCAAAGATGTCTTCTCAGTAAACTCATATATCACACCAATTTTGAAGAGTCATCCATAAAACGAAGTAAAAGCGACCTTCAGTTTGAAGCATTTCCGATGGCGTCACATGATCCAAAATAGGAGGTGAACATACATAGGTGACCCCGGATCAACCGACGACAACATAATTTTAAAATTCCTTTTGGTATTTGAGTCAGAGCTCGAACAGCCGGACCGTCGAACATCTACGGGCACGCGTAGCAATGAAAAATAGTAATTGCGTGAGTTTGTAAGATATTATGCCGATCGCGTGCTAAACTCGTCACACTTATGCTTGGTTGCATGATGCAATCATGGGGTCAGAGCTAAGAACATACGAATTTGTACTTGCGGCAATGGTGCTGATTTAATTTGATTAATTAAATATTTTCCATTACCAGTTTTAATTAAAATATGTTGAAACCTAAACTAAATTGAAGTATATTGACTAAAACACAAATGCAAAGTTTTAGGTTATTCAGCTACAAAATGTAACACCAATACTGCATACGATAATATCAATATATGCCTACGATTAAACTTTTCGCACAAAGAATATTTAACAAATACTCACTGTCAACTATCATTCACGGTATCATCATGCAATGAATCGAATGAAGGAAGTGCTAAGCGGTAGTAATTTGCTTCAACATGGTCAATGAACCTAGAACGAACTAACTCCACGACCAAATATTCTGTTTCAGTCAATCGATAGCTGAGCTGAGGTCAGTAATAATAGTTGTTCGGAGGAGTTCTTACATAGATCAATAAGGGCAAGGGCAACCCCAGGGAGTAACGGATGGGGTACAAATTTGAAGTTCATCAAATCAACTCATAAACTTAATGTCTTAATATATAGCAGCGTCGGCGTATTTTAATAATACAGTGCAGTGTAGTTGTTAATGTGTATTTTTAAAATTTCCATGTCTTATTTTTCAGCCGCATTTTCTCTTAAGTTGCAAAGTTGACGGCCCATGTGCACTATAACGCATTTTAGATGTCTTTAGATAATAATCGTTAAAATCTTGCATGTTTCTGGTTGACCGAGATTTCAAAAAGTTTGCATTACAAGCTATTTTAGGACTATATAATTTTGCTTAAAACAAATGTCATTATTAAGCAAAGCCATAAGCCATCATTAAAAGCCATAAGTAGTCATGAGATGTCTACTAAACGATTAGGGTTTTAAGGAGTAAGTTAACTGGACATAACTAGTCTGGATAAGCAGTAGCGGTAGTCTTATAATCTTTTTGATGCCAGATGCCAAACATATTTTATGATGAAATGCATGCAGATTCCAAACATATTTGATTCAAATACAGCATATTATATACATATCACTTTGCTGCTACCAATTCTACCATTCAAGTGGCTAATAAAAAAAATAAGACTGTTCATTACTTGAGGAAGTACAACAAAAGACGTTAATAATGTAAGTTGTTTTCTGTAAGCTGTTGACTGTACACTCTGAAGAACTATTTTCCCCATCCCGTCCCGGCCGTGCGTCTCCATGCATAAAAGATATACACCATTCACCATTATCAACACATAAACCCGGTAACACTGTAAGAGAGGTTTACGAAATATAGAAAATAACTGTCACTGTAGTATATTTTACAATCATTAATTACTCTACGAATGACCAATAACATTATTATAATATGAATGGGTACTTCCCGTAGACTTGCAAATGTAATAGTGAAATAATTCCTTTTTGGAATAATTACGTATAAAAATGGAATTAGAAATATAGTCGT
>JAHZNE010000200.1:0-16863 GCA_027744055.1 Callyntrura sp. NNG-2020 | reverse complement strand
GGGCAGAGTGGCGATTGACAAACTCCCTACTACATGGTTAATGTATTTTTGATTTTAGCCATAAAAAAAGTTGTAATCGTAAAAAATGTCACTGCAAATATGGAAACTGGAGAAAGTAAATATGCAAATGTGGAAGTCTAAAAAGTGAAAGGGGGAATGGATTTAACCACGAAGAATTTAAATAGTCTTCGACACTTGAGAATAACAGTTTTTGAAAATTTTAAAAATTTCCACATTTTTATGATTACCACTTTTACAGAAGGAAAAATCGGTAGCCAAATTTGCACCAAGCCTGCAGTGGAAAAGTTTGTCAGTTGCCAAACTGACGATACCATTCTACAATCTATCAAAAACGTAAGAAGACATGTTATAAGTACGTCATGTGGCGGATTTCTAGTTCAGAGAACAGATATTGAAGCCAGGTATAATTTTCCGAAAATACCAGAGTTCTTTTAATATATTTTTCAATTGTGTGCATCATTGCCATATTTTATTCTCAATAAAGTAGCATCTACAGCATTTCTTAAAATATAATTATTAGCATATCTTTCTTCCAACACCTAAGAAAATTGTCTATTATCTCTTATCACTGTTTGCTGTAAGAATCTTATGCTCTATACACCGACTTGGATGTCTGAAACTTTATAAAGATTTATTTGCACCATATTACACGGACTTTGCTTGTAATCTAAGATTGTATCATGCTCCCTTTTCGTTGTATATATTTCCGTCGTTTTTCAGGATTCAGTTTGAAATGATTAACTGTACCAAATTAGGTCCTGTCCGATGAGGAGTAAGCCATAATTATGTAAATTAAACATGATTGATGAAATCAAACGTAGCAGCGACCGAACAGAGCCACAGCTGAGTGAATTGAAATATGCTGGTATATATTTTGAAAGAAGATCGGTTTTTGTGACTTTCATATACCTAATAAAGTTTCATAGAAAGGTCCATATTGTCTATGCGTAATAGTGACGGCATGGTACTTTGTATGTCGATATTTTGGTGGTTGCCTTACAATTAGTTATAGAGCGTTGGTAAGCTTGCTGACTGTTGTGTTTGAGATGCGAGCTGACGTTTCGTTAGCATGCGGATACTTGAAAGGTGGTGATTGGGGGAACGTAAGAACTAAATGTACAATTTCATGCATTTTTTTGTCTTCATCGCGTAGCACATTCGGTATAAAAACTACGTAACGCTGCCTTAATTCCAAAAATGTAATTATTTTTCATTCTCTCAGCATCATTTTATTTAAACAGAAAATTTTCAATTAGCAATTACTATAAAGCTCATCAGAGAAATTGTTCTGTCCTTGTCTAATTTTATGAATGATAATTATACACTAATCATGAAGATGATGTATGCTTTTAACTAACTGTTGTACAATGCACATACATTAGCAGACCCGTGTAATTACAATTTACAGAAATTTAGATCAATTTATTCCTAATTAGAGTCCAATAACATGCAGCATATGTAGAAATATCAACTAGAAACTATTCTCTTGATTCATCAACATAATCAATAAAAATTATGTGAAATGTTTATGTAAATCATAATTTTCTATATTAACTTTTCTATAGCCAATTTATTCTGCGAGAAGATGAAAGTATAATAGATCTCTACCTAAAAGGTATGACAGTCAGCCAGCCTACATCGTTTTAATAAAAGATTCCGTCCGTCTTCCGCAAGCACACGGTAGTTCTTTTGATCGTTTTATTCATTTGCAATTCTGTTCCATTGCTTATGCCACGTGCTGCTCACTGTTTGATATTTTCTATCCATACTCTATACATATTTTTATCTTGATTTAAATGTGTACATGCTAATCAATAGATAATGATTCAGATGAAGCTGTTCAGGTTGAGACAAATCAACCTCCGCTCCACATGGAAGAAAAGAAAAATTTACATTTGACATATCAAATCAGGCGTTTTCTGCTGGTGCCGATATTATGCCGATATGACTTCACCTATGACTTTTTACCTGCCTCCTTACCGTACCTTACCTAGAAATTGAAATGCCTACAATGGTACTAAATACATAAACCTCTGCCATGCCTTCACCCCCCGTTTTTACTAGAAGTTGTATAAAACTATACCACTCTTTTAAAGAAATAATTGATAGGCATCACTGATAGGAGAGAGCATCAAAGTTTATTCCGTCATCGTAATATTAATAGTCATTTTAATGAAAGGTAATAATTAGAGAATGGTAGCAGTAATGCTTGATACGTGGAGTTACCTACGTGGACGTGGAAGATGAAAAAGAAGTTGAGTAGTAGTGAGAGGCAAAAGCTTTAATAATGATAATGATAATAGGTAATAAAATGGAACATAATGAGATGGAGGTTGACTCTTCTCTTAGAAAGCAGGAACGACTAAAGAGGCAAGGGACATGATAACTGCGTAGTACCAGTACCTTCACAGCTGCCAGTGCCACTACTACCGCATCTTTCTCATCAACATCAACCGGAGACTTCTTACCATCAGCAGTCTTACACTCATTCTCAACTAAACTACTAAACTAATAATAAGCAAAGCTTTATTAGTGAGGCGGAGGAGGAGAAGAAGAAGCAAAGGGAGAGCGGAAAATAGAAGACACGGAAAAGTAGAAGAAAAGGAAGTGAAATGAGTCTCAATTTATATGTATGAATTGTGCGCTTCTTCACTCTCACTCTTACATTTGCACTGCACACACACATACACAAGAAGATTCAATTTTATTCAAAAGCCATTATCATTAAAAGGGTGCATATAAATACATACATACATATGTATACACACCAAGAGAACTCCTTCATTCTTGGCTATGCTGATGATGACGATGCGGAGTAAAATTAAGAAGAAGAAATGAGGATGCATGAATGCATTCTTCGTATCATTATCATCATTATCATTATATTCTTGCTTGGGAGCGAAATGTCCACCACTTATTATTATTACACACTTTATGTTATACGCTCATCGCCTCTTCTTGTCCCTCTATACTCATTATAAACTTTAGAGCTTCATGGCGCTCACTGTTCATCACTAATAGTCAGAAGAAATAGTAGTGGTCGTAGACGTGATACTCACCACACAGTACTCATTTCACTATCCAATCTTCATGGCATCGTTGCTCCCACCACACCGTATGCAAAATAGGTCTTAAGCGTATTTCCGTCGTAATATTATGCTTATTAGCATGTGATGTGAAGGAGAAGCAAGGGAGAGGGAAGCGACATCATCAAGAGCGCATTGGACAAAAGCAGACAGAGAAAATCGCCCAAAAAACTCATCATCAGCATCGTTCTATTCCCATCGTATTTAGATCTAAATGAGTTGTCTACCACGTCTTCCCTGCATTATGCCTATGTTTATATCGTACAAATACTACCAACTATATCATTATTTATCTCCAGAAGGAAACTCCACTTGTGCTCTATAAGTAAAACTAAATACGTAAGACTCGGCAAATGCTTTCCTTCAAAGTTTGCTTTTAATTCAGCCAAGGTTTCCAGTAATGACCGCCTATGAATACATAATAAGCTGAAAGCACAGTGTAGTCCCATTTAAAATGTGAACAATACAGGAACGTACCATCGTCTAAGTGGGAAAGGCACTCACAACTGTCGTCAATATCACGACACAATTAAGCAACTAAACCAATAATAATAACAACAAACCAGTGGGCAACAGGAAATGGCGGTAGACGGAAATGAAGATTCATAAACAAGGAATATTGCATTCTCGTTCCCCCAAAAGTTGGCAGCATATAAAAAATACGCACATTCAAGGTCAAAATAATATAATAATCTTACATTATTATCACGCTGTCATCTGCTCTCCTTTTCTTCGTTTTGTCCTGTTGATCAGGATAGTTTAAGAAAAATATGGCTTGTCAGTCCTGTCCTTTAATTTTTAGTACGAGGAGCAAAACAAGAAAGAAGTAGGTGCAACATTGCACAGTGAAAGGTTTAATGTCATGTCTAGCTGTCGTTGGGTTTGAAATAAAAGTAGGCAAGAGGACAGGAGGAGGAAAGACAAAAAGTGAAGTTGACTCACAGAAAAGCAAAAGAGAAGAATTGTCTTGATACATGTAAGCATCTATGAAATAGGAGCAGAATAAGATATCTACAAATTATTGCGGACGTAATGAGTATCACTGATATTGCATTATATATACGCTTATACGCAACGCATATACCTATATATGCTTAGTTTGTTTTATACCGTAAATGCTGAAAGCAATGATGAGTATGAGGATGTAGCTACAGCCCCATGAAAATTCTTGAGAGGACAAAAAAGAAAAGACGCAGGAGGATGAATGAAGGAAAGCGTAGGAAAAAAAGAGGAAAGAAGTGCGCCCTGTGAGTTTCATTCAAAATAATGTAATGCTGTTAAATGTTGGAAAAGTAGGAGAGGAGTAAAGAACAAGTGTGGTTGTTCGTCGTCGCATTACATAATATTATTGCAAAGTTTAATAAAAGATCAAGAAAGAGGAAGAAAATGTGCCGTGCACGAAGAAGTGAAGACGAGGAAGATAGTTTTATATAAATGTAAAATAAGTAAAGAAAGTTGATGGTTGTGGTGATGAGGAGGCTCCACACAGAGTGTTCTCTCGGCTGTACTGCACTACTACCAACAAAAAGTGTTGAATGTGTGCATGCATGGATATTTATATAGGGAACCGTGGAGCGTCTTTATTACGAAGGAGATATATAAAGATGGTTTAATGATATAAAATGCTAATTAAGGAAGAACCAAAAATTATAGAAGGAAGAATTTCCCCCTGCACATTGCCTTATCGTTTCAGGGAATCGTCGTCGTCGTCATCATCATCGTAGGAGTCGCGTCGTCCTCAACATGATCATCAGCCTCGTGGACTTGGGGGAAAATGAAAACTCATTATGCAAATGGAGTTCTTTTGAATAATTCCAGGACGTAATTAAGCAGTAATTTTCAGCCACTTTGATGCAAAACTGTGCTGTCTTCTCTACTACTTCTTTCATTTCTGTCTTTTCTTCCTATCTCTCTCTCTCTCTTTTCAAACTCTTTTCCCATTTTTGCTATCACAGCCTATGACTACCACATTTTATAAAACGAATAAGACGGTTTAAACTGAAGAAGACAAAAAGAGAACGACATGGTTGTTCTTACCACGAAGGATGTTAGTTCTCAACATTTTTTCTGGTAGTGAGTCGAAGCATAAAGTGGGGAGCTTATTCGGGGGTGCACTTTCACGTAAAACGGTAGATGATAATCATGGAAAATTAGTGAAAATGTAATAATAATACGTAGGAAAAGAATTTACATTTCTTTTGCAGTTTAACAATCTAACTAGTTACATTAAAATGAAACGTATTCAATACAAAGCAGTTTTCATATGCAGTGCTTTCCTTCCTCCTGCCGTGCCCGACGACGCAAAGTTTACAGAATTGTGAACGGGCAAAAGCTGCCCTCTATAGTACCTGCCACGCTGTCACCTGAGGTAATGAGTTCACAACTCTGCGTAAGCAAAGCCACAGCAAGTCCCGACACTCAATACACCAACCAATACAATAGGACAATTTTGGATTTCACAAGCTGTAGATATGCAGGACGTAACTCATACGGGAGAAATGAAGCAGTTTTGAAACTTAATAGTTTCATCTAATTGAACAGTTATATGATCAAGGTGGGCTCACTACTGCTACCACACTAATAATAGCTGTGAAATATTTTTAGCGATAGATGACGTTTTTATTTTGAAAGCAAACTCAAACGAGCACCGAACATTTTCTCATTAACACTAACTAGTATCGTATGGCGGATTTTCAGGTTTCCGCTTCACCGGCTTATATGATTCCCCATTACTTTCATGTTAATTTTTACAATTTTAACGAGCTTCCTAAACGTGTAGAACTGAATACTCACTTCAAGGTAAACAGGACCATATTTTGGGTAATTTAAAATTAAAACGGGTATATATGCTACGATTTCCTCTATTTCTCTCCTTTAATAAATATATAGAAGCCGAGGCTGTTCTTTTGATCCTTCTGTATCCCCTCTCTGATGTATTTATACTTCAGACAAAATTTCAAGTTGGTATAAGCGGTTTCGTTTTCGTTTAGACTGCAACTGTCATACTATTTGATACAATAATTTGAAAGGAAAAAACCGAGCGCAATTAGTTTTCTATTTCGTTTAATTTCATTTTGAAAAAGGCAAATTGGCTGAACATTGTTCACTTTCAGAAGTGGTATAAATTCATCACGAACCGCTGCACTTTTACGTCAACATCACGGGTCACATACATAAAGTAGAATTCCCTCTTTTACAACATTTTTAAAAACAATCCCGCCTCAAACCACAAACTATGTGTTGTAATGGATCCGTTATCTTCAACTTCTAACGTCGGCATATTACTTCAAGCATTTTTTTAGGTAATCGGTATGTACAGCTCTTACTGCTCTTTTACAATAAATAAACAAACTGAAACATTTTAAATCAATAGCAATAATTATCATTGTTGTTCACTTTCTGGTTTTCCTTTATAAAAAGGCACACACTCTCAAAAGCGGTAGTTTGTTTGTGGAACTTTTAAATGGAAAGTTGCGGTGAGTTTTTCATTTATTATTCCACTTTTATAGATTCCTTTGTTCTTTTTCTGCTTGTGAGGAGATATTTATTTTCATCCAAATCAACCTCATGTGTGTATGTCTATATACCTAAAGTACTTACTTACACAAGTTAGTAATATTCTAACCATGTTCTTCTTCACCATAAATACAAATACGCAACAAAAAACAAAATATGCTATATAACGTTAAGGAATGTCATTTATTACGGAGTCATACAACAACACGTTGTTCACTTTCCGTTGTAACGTAAGCACTTCCAGAGATATCGTTTGTAATGTTATGTAGATAGGAGCTTAATGATGAGTCTATAATAAATCTACTTCTCTCATTTTCTTCCTCCTTTCTCCTCCAATAGCTACACATGCCTCCAGTTTAGTACACTTTGATAGCCTTTTGTCTTTAATGAGCTTATTTAGTGATTAATTCACCAAACAAGATTATTGCTGGAGAAAGAGTTGCTTCGATAATACATTACATTTTCTCTCATTCCTTTCTTAGTCCTTTTTCCCTTGCCCTCATTTATTGTTTGTCTTAACTGATGAAACCTCAGGTAAATAATGAGTTAATGGAAGCTCTCTCTCTAGTATCTATTGCTACGTTCGTGGTGAAGACTGCGTCGTTTCTCTCAAGAAAGTCTGTACGGGAAAGTTAGTACTACAGCGTTGACAATAGAAATCCATGTTTTTCTCGAAGTCTTTCTCCTTGAAAGTCACTGTTTGCTGCGACCATTTTTGTGTCGTGTGGTCTTCATAATTAATGCCATTTTGCTGTTTCCCTTTTCCCAAATCATGCCACAAGCCCATTTATATGCAATTCAATGTTTATTATATTTACGTCATGCGCTGTGTGCGCTCCGCATTACATTTCGTTAGTACGAGAAAGTATGTAGCTATCGTCGATTCTGTAAGTCTTTTGTAAAAAGTAAAGAAGCCGATAAATATAATTAATGGTAGTTGCTGCCTTGATAATTCTCTCGTTATAGTTGTTCTTTATGTAGTAGATATTATCCCTCATAGGAAAACACGTGGCAATGGTTTTGTAGATGTAGATTAGCTTCAAGTATGACATTTTATATTTCCGTACGTAACTTACGAGCTTTACAAAATCGTAAGTTATGTTGAGTAGTAATGAATGTTATTAGCAATATCTGTATTGGAAATTGGAAATTCCCAATTACTTGATAGGCTTATTTCGTATTACATTACATGAAGATTGGTATGCATATATGTGTCTCGCATGTTTTCTTGCATTTGTACAATTGTCTATATAATTTTACTTCAAAATTGTGATAAACTCGAAACCTATTTCAACTGTAACGACAAAACCTACTTAAGCACTATAATATTTCCTTGTAATTAATTTCTGAAAATTAAATGAAGGGTTTTATATGACAGGTTGAACTCCTACCCTTACTTGTTCGTAACCTCATAACAATTTGCTGGATGATACGTTGCCCCTTAAAAGTAACATCTGCAAAATACCATCGTCCATATGAAGTGTTTAGGTGAGTATTTGGGGAAGTACAAAATGGCAGGAAGGTTCTGTAGCATTTCTCTGCCTTCATCGTGCACCCACTTTAGTGGTCTGGCTCTCTGGCATGCGCTTGGCCTGTGGACTGGTGGCGCTTCGCCGAAACCCTGCGTAGCAGCCCACCAACCTCTCAACACCAGTATGGTTGGGAAGACATTGAAAGATTTATATCAACTTAATGTTTTGCCCTGTCTCAAAGATCATCTTTTCAATCACGATAATAATCATCTATTATTTTATTGTACTCACGTCATCTTTGCTAATTCCATTCTATTCAAGAAAGTAGTCTGTCTGCCTTGCAGCAACTGCAGCAGTAGCAGCAGCAGCAGCAGCACGACTGTGAGCAGTAATGGAGTTTAGATTATATATTCGTCTTAAACGTCGATCTACTTTTGTCACACAGAGAACGATATACTCCTGCCACAGTATACTTGATGATACGAACCTCTCGCGGCGTCCCTCGTCGTGATAATAATAATATCAATGTCGAGTTAGTTGCCTACAAACTGCATGATGTTATATATTGCATCAAAATGTAAACTCTGAATGCTCTCAACTCTTGTTTATTTCATCAGATTATCCTGATATTTATCATCATTTCATGTTAAGAGAATTTATGATGGCACGATGAGCTGTTAAAAAATTACATACACGGTCAATGAGCTCAAGTAATTTATACTGATTCTAATTTAATGAAAGCCTACTTAATATGAAAACCCCAAGAGACTCACTCCACATGTCCAGCTTCATCGTCTTGCCAGATTAGCTTGATTCACATTATTAAATTACACTTAATCATATCCATTACGCTTCATTAAGTGATCTAGATAATGTGGGTAAATGCACTCCTGACTCCGTTGTCATTCCATGGCGTCTCTCTTCAAGTAATCACTCTGCACTGCTCTGTTGTAGGCAGAGGCACTGGGCTGCTGAGATGATTGTGGGAGTTAAAGATATGTTTGGTATTTATTTATGGCATATAATTTGTCACACATTGTATCGTAATTTAATACCTACTTCTGCAGTAGCGCAATAATCGCCATCAACAGCAGCAGGAGCAATAACAACCACAGGACATGGATGATGTGTGTTGTGGGTACATTACATATAAATAAATTGTCTCTGCATCTTATGTTGATGGTGATCTTGTCAGTGCGTCTAGGTTAGCAGAGAAGAGAAATTATGTGGCTTGTTGTAAATTCTAATGCAGTGTTTTGTTGGTAGTTCTTCTAATCTTACTTACATAAGCAAATATGCACATGACCCTAATTAACTGTCCATTAACTTGTTAAAGATAATAATATGATGGCAATACCAGCATTTTACTGGGATAAAAAGCAGTCGAAAATAATGGACACAAATTCTGTTTCTTCTAACGTCCACAGTAAACTTAATAATCATGTTGGAAGAAAGAAACGTACAATATTAGAAACTGTGTTTGTTACAATTACAAACGTCTCATGTGAAGACGTCTTTTTAAAAGTAAATTGTCAGTTCAACTTCACCCAACATCGTTTTCCTCACCACTTGAAAAATACTTTTCACTACCCTATGCATCACGAACGTAACGTGTGTTTGCTAGTATATTGACACGGCACAAAATACCCGTGAAAGCCCTCATTGTAAAAGGATTAAAACGGAATTTTCTGGGAACCCTCAAATTTCTTTGTATATTTCCCATAAGTTGACAATAATTTACATCTCCACCCCTGTAGCGTAGTAGGAAGTTTACTGAATTTTCTGGGAACCCTCAAATTTCTTTGTATATTTCCCATAAGTTGACAATAATTTACATCTCCACCCCTGTAGCGTAATAGGAAGTTTACCAGCCATGAAAATGATTCTAAAATCACCCACCCACTCAAAAAAAATGTTTATTTGTTGAAGAACTTCTCTAACTTCTATAAATGCGTATCATTTCTCCTTTGTAATAATCATCGTCATCGTCGTGTATAGTCATCACCACTTTCAACTTTCCAGTTCCATCACTCTCCCACTCCCTCTTATTCCCATTACATCGTCACTGTGAAAAAAAAGTGAAAAAGGCAAGAAAATAAGCTGGGACGAGATCACGATTGAAGATTGACCATTCGCTGAACTAGAAAAATCTTGTCACCCTTTTTTTAGAGCTATACACGTTTTCGTTCGCATTTTCCCTTTTTTCCTCCTGAGTGTCCACCATCATTTTATTTTCATGTCCAATTCTGTATGCATGATGTGCTGATATTTTCCCGTTGCTCGCGCTCTTTCCTTTCACAAGTGTTTTTCCTCTTGATATAAAATAGCCAGTGGAGAAAATGTTGATGGTGAAGGTAGCCGCTAGGGATTACTACGATTTGCATGAAATCATTGGACTTTTTTAAAATTCAATGCTCTTCTGGACAATTTGTATGCACAGACATATTTGATGGTGAAATGGAATCGGAAAATAACTCGGTAATGTACTATCTATCAATGCATGCGAAATAAGAGATGATTCGATTGTGGATTGGATGGATGCGGAAATAAGGAGAAAAGGCAGTTAACTCTCTGGCCAAGTCTGTAAGAGTAATAGCTCAACTGGCCATTATTGATTCGGATTTAGATTGAAGAATGTTGGGTTTCAATTTTTTGACGAGGAACCTCCACTCACACGTAGATACAACAAATATGTACAGAAGTGGTAAAACTGTGTGTGCTGTCGTGGAATATTCGTTCAGAAGGGGTACATACAAGCCATGCGGGAGGATAATATGAGACATTGGATTGAAATAAGAGGTAAAATGGCAAATAAGGTATGCATCTATAATCCACACATACACACACGGACACGGCACGTTACACAGAAAGGGAATTGAACGATGTAATAGAAATTCATCCTGCTTGCTGCTGATGTTCCAGAGTCTCCGATTTGCTTTTTATTATTTCGTGACTTCTTCAGACGACGACGACGACATTATACGGACATGTAGTAAATGGTGTTAGGTGGACTGTGTCTTTTTCGTGTAGAAAGTATATACGAGAGATTTACATTTTTGTCTATTTACACAGTATAATATGATGATATATAAAGGTACACAGAGAGATTACTTAAAGTGAAGCAACATGATGGGGAGAAATTGCCATCTCGAAGTGGTCAATGAAGGGAAATGGAAGAAAATTCCAAGTGGTCTACACATCACATCATCGTTCACACAAGCAAGAAACTACGGATAGAGTGGGGAGTAAAATTCAATTCGTCTTGTATGAATATGCACAGGGGTTCACAAATAGCGGAAATAAGAATGTTTGTTGGGTAATGCATGGAGAAGGAAGTACGAGGGAGGGAAGGCGATGGATAATGTAACCGAGTGGACAAAATTCAAAATACATTTAAGCATTCCTATTTGCTTCTGCATATTTTAAAGTCTGGATAAAATTGAGGGGAATTGCTTGAGAAAAAGAAGAAGACACGATATTTTGCAATTTTGTTCATCCTACGTTTACAGAAATGCAGAAGGCAGATCATGATAGAAAAAGTAACTAAAGTTCAGTTACCAGCTTGGAATACTGGTGACCGGTACACAGTCTAATAATTCAAATAAAGGTGAACAAACGACGTTGAAATTCTCAAAGCACACATGTAAAATAATATTATTGTGGATTTTTTATTTTATTGCACATAATTTCACTGTCCTTTTTTCCCTGGAAAAGACATGGAGAGAGAAAGGAGAGGAAACAAGAAGAATGAATATTAGGCTCTTCCCGAATAAAATATGCGGAAAATGTATGTGGACAATGGCCACACATCTCCCCCGTGTCGCATCCCCGTTTCTCCGAAGGAAAAGTGTACATTTTGGAAGTATATTAAAAATCAGAATAGAAAAGATCTTATTTCAATAGAAAAATGGGCAGAAGATGGGGATTACAGTGGGCGAAAAGGCAGCCATCACATAACAGCCCTCACATGGACCATTTGATTCTTATGCATGGGAAATGAAATGAACATTATTACTAGTACCATATATATTCCCTTCAGCCGTTGCTGCTTCAATAATATTGGCTTAGTCAGTACAGGGCAGGCAGATTAGAAGGGTTATTTGAAGGGCGAACTTGCATACGTTTTTATGGACCTGTAATATGATTGTATAGTCAATATACAATCCATGTGATGGAGATCATCATCATCATCACTATCGTCGTGATGTACAATATTCGATTTTCAAATACAATATTCATTCCTACTGTCGTTACTCCCGCAAGAAAAAACGGACCATTCCCTGGTACCCGTCCCTAAATACATTATAAGCAAATGACTTTCAGATTTAAATGGAGTGCTACCACATAACCGTTTCTATAAAGGCGCAACGATGCGTGGTGAACCCAAGGATTCAATGGTCATTTTACTTCTGTCACTTCTGAAGAGAGTGAGTACATAAATTTATAAAAAAGCACTTCTTCTTTACATCTTATGAACTTATTCAAGCAGATGAGACAAAACTACTGAATCGGATGATGACCACGGCGAGAAAGATGGTGTCATCTTAATAGGGATCGAGAGAAAGAAGAGAGCAAGAGGCGAGGAGCCCATGAAAAAAAAATTCAATTGGAAACCTCGCTTTCATTTCTTATATTCAATGACCACCACCAGCAGCAGCAGCAACTAGACCACATCTTACTCATACATACCCACCACCACCATCCCAGCAAACCAACCAACCCGTTTGTATTATAATAGCGAATGTCCCATATTGAATACTTAAAGAGGAGTAACAACTGTTTTGCTGTCATAATGGGAAACAAGATAGGAGTGAAATAATGTGCTCGATTCTCCCAACAGTTTTATGTAATGTATATAGGTAAATGTATGTGCTCGTATTAGTATAAAGAGAACTTGTTTTGGAGCGGTATACCCGTAAGTAGTGGCACTGGACAAAGCGAAAGGACGAAAAAAAACTAATAAAATAGGTGTATAAAAGAGAAAAGGATGAGAGAAAAGTCTTTGTTGTTGGGGTATAGTGTGGTTTTTTGGTGTATCATCTTGCATAATACAAAACATCAGCTAAGGAAAAACCACTGAAGGAAGAAAGGCACAATTTACCAAGTCTTTTTCTTCACATTTATTTTTCTTATATGATGGCACAACACTTTCCCCTGTTTGGTTGAATGTGCCACACATTACATACTTTTTTCTCTCGGGTGTGTCTTCATATCCGTTTGTTTCTCTGTGTCTTTCTTTTTTTGGTCCATTTTTTTCGGCTTCCACTTCCCCAGCTGTTTACTAGATCGTTTTATATATTATTATTATAGCTACCCACCCTATTGTTCTATCCAATCCAACACACATTTCTATTCATGCAGAATTGCAAAGTACAAGGGAAAAAGGCTTTCTTCTGCTGGACACACCATCAACCCTATCGTAATAGCCTCTCTGCCAAAGTTATTCGATTGAAAAAAGAAACGAGCAGCTTGCTTTTCCATGAATTTCAATGTGCATCCCCCAATTCCATAATATGATACAGATAAGCAGCTGGGGAAAAGTGTTCTTCCAGCAAAAATCGCGTAAACGTGGATGTTATTGAGAATTTTGGGAATAGTAGAAAAAAACGTACAAAGTAGCCCTTGTGTGCTAAACTTGTACGAACGTACTCCTCCTTCGCTTTGTTTCCTTTTTTCTGGTGTGCTGATATGCCTGTTAGTTTATGTATTTATGTATATCAACCCGTTTATTTTTTCCATTTCAGTTTTTCTCAACTTGCACACACACACACAGCAAAATAGGATTTTTGTGTAGTGTCTTTTAGGGCTACTCTTCAATTTCGGGGTTTGTCCTAATATCCACTGAATAATATCATGCCATCATCCATCCATATCCCTTGGCATTATTCAGGCTTCACTAGCTTTGGAGCAATAATGGGAAAACATGGAGTAAAAGTTACTTCTGAATGGCCAGAGAGAGAGTAAAGCACCGAGGAAGAAACCTGGATAATATTCATTGCATCTTTATGTGGCTGGGTTGTTCAGTTTGAAAAAAAGTATCACATTTGTAGTCATGAGCGAAACGTAAAAGAGCCCTTTTCAAATAGTCATGATGATATTCTTCTATCAGCAAATTGCTAATAAATATTCCAATCGACTTCCCCAACTATTTTTCTGGTTGTTTAGCCGGGAACTCGAAGAGAAATGAAGGAATAGAAAAAGTGAGAACGCTCACTTGTTTTCCTTGTTCTTGTAAAGTTTAATGACATTGACGATTATGCGGTCCATAATTTTGGACACTGTGGGTGCCTACCAATAGTTCCCTTTTCTATTCCACATTTTCCCTTTAACTTTTTCCGGTTTGCTTGCGGTCATTTTGGAACGACATGAAAATGGAAAATGGGGCTGTATAGATAGATGAAAGAGCAGAGTACACACATGCATCCATTTACTTTCTACACAGTAGCGGCACATTAGCATTGCTTTTGTATTATTTTTTATGTAATTGAATACAGACCATGTATGTAGAGAGAAAACAGCCTTCGACTAACTTCTGGGGGCTTGATGAAACTTTAAGTTTTCGAATCATTTTCCAACTTGTGTATTCAAATTGATTACTGATATTGCTCGATGTATAAAAAATAACGATATAATATGAGCCTTTAGGTAATCTACTAACTTGATAACGACATCAGTAGTTTAAATGGAAGTATTATGTAGAGCAACAACACATAGTTCCTCCACAAACGGATATTTGCGTCAGTGAATTATGTAAAAAAAAATATAAAAAAACTTTGTTGTGAATATATATTGGAATTAAAGTCCAGGGAAATCCTGTTTATTATTGTGCCAACTTTCTTCCTACTTTGAATTTGTATTGTTTTAAATTTCAGCACAATTACTACCTCTGAATTATATATCATCTTAATATTATTATTAAATTACAAAATTATTACTCCTCCAAACGAATTATAAAACGAAATTATCCTCCAGGAAAAAGTTATTTGTACTTACATATTTTTGGGCTATTTGAAAGGGGTGGAGCTAAAGGAAATGAAAAGAAGGAAGGCGCATTAAACAATTTGTATTAAAATTAATACACTATTACTTATACCTTCTTTAAAATGTCAAAGAGGAAGATAAACAAATGTTCGGGGAAATATGGGGCAACGGCAATGCATAATATAGCTACCAAATTAAAAAAAGCTAATTTCCATCTATGTAGGCATATAATAATGCTCTAAATTTTGAGGGTTACTAAATAAATAACAGAAATCGAAGTTGGCTTATTTGCTAGATATATTTCGTTTTCTGAATATACCGTCGTATGTTTACTACATATACTGCTAAAAAAATGTATAAGGCCGGGAAGAAAGCAGAAATGCCGAAGGGTTGCTAAAACAGCATGAGATGAGGTTGTTTATACCCAGCCGTAGACCTACTGTTAGCAGAAACCCAGTCGCATGAAACCCAAAGTGTTAGGTTTTCCCCAGTTTTACTCTACAGAGAGGGATGTTGTTGCGACTGCCATCACTATCACCGAAAGACCAGATACCAGATTATCCACTTCCACTCCGCTCCGGTTTGGCGTGTGTATATGGCGTTGACATGTTAGTGTACTTTTCTGACTGGAGACAAGAAGCAATAAAATTTGCAATTACACTGATGTGATCCCAATGTGTCTTGCTAAGTTTATGACGACTCTGGTATCGTGGTGTTTTTTTCTTCTCTTAACGTCCTGCCACTTGATTTCTCCTTCAATAATGTATGTTGTGTTATTGTAATACATTACATTACACGCTTTGTATTACATTCATGCATGCACGTAGCATAAAAAATTACCCCCGGAGTAGAGAGCCACATACCACTTTTCTTTCATGTATTTATTGAATTGAATCACATTACTCTTTCTTATCCTATTTATATGGCATGAGCATTGTAGTAATCCAGTACAACATTTTATTTCTTTGTTGCTGCCAGGCTGTTATTGCCCGTTCAGCAGGGTTGTCGTTGTCGTGTTGTTGGGTTGGCTGACATTTGCTATCATTCAGTGGTAGCAACAACTAGGAGAGAATGGTAAGGAGCAAAATACCTTTACTTTTGTCACGATCTCAATCGGCATTCATCTCAATTGACGAATACACATTCACTTTAACGGAGAGAGAGAGACAGTGAGAGAAAAGAAACTAGTACAAGACTTTTACTGAAATGCTATTTACTGCTTACTAACTCGCGAACGGGAAAAAAGATAAAAAAAAAAAAGACAATAGGGCCACATTGGAATAATATATTAAGAGTAAAAAGAATGATCATCATTGAGAATAATATTGTCTCTTTACAGACATCCATCGTTCTCGTAAGTTGTTTGGTTGGTGTCTCTCATGAAAAATAGTGTGTAACCGTTATCCACAGAGCAAGTCCACGGAAAAATACTGACAATCCAACATTGGGATCGAGTATTTATTGATACAGACAGACAAGACATTAGGTGTCTTCATACATACAATGAATGAAATGAAATGTTGATGCTGTGCTGCTACATATTCGTCGCGCTCGCAGATGAAATAGTTTTCCATAAAGAATGATGTCCACCGGATGACGGTTACTTGCGACTGGTTACATTATTAAATCTCTTTGGAGCAATATACTGGTGCGTGGAAGGGGCAGTAGTAATAGGCACTGTGTGATACGGTTGTTGCGACATGAGATATAATAACAATAAACGCGAAGGAAGAGAAGAGAAAACGATCATAACAGTTCCCCTGACCGGTTGACGTAATCATACTGAA
>JAHZNE010000199.1:0-20367 GCA_027744055.1 Callyntrura sp. NNG-2020 | reverse complement strand
GGGACCTCCGGTTGTCTGCTCGTTCGGCTTTGCGCACGATATCTCTTTATGGGAAAGAAATTTTGAAGATAGAAGGTTTGGCTTATGTATGTTTTTCGTCAGAATCTCGACAAATTGAGAGGTCAAAATTTTAAAAATTATTCAAGTTGGCTAAAACTTGACATGCAAAAACACTATTAAAACGAAGTAATTTCGTCATGATTGGCTCATTTTGGTCCAAATCAAATATAACATAACCACTACTAGCTCCCCCTAGTGACAAAAAATTAGTATGTTATTTTTTAATTCGAAAGATATTTTTTCGCTAAATGGAAGTTTTTAAGGTAGCGTTCTTAACTCCCAAAAGCTGGAACAGCTGGTCCTACAATACATAATTAAGTTTTCTTTATTCTGCACGCAAACAGTCAGCAGGGATGATAACACGCATTTCTTACTTCAGCAACAACAACGCAAACAGCAAGCAACGCTATAAAAAGATTGACCAGACGTGTGTGTGCTTGCAAAGCTATTGTGTTTGACATGATGACAGTGCAAATTGTATATACTGAGCAGTGTGAGTCTTACGAATAGTGTTGAGTTTGACTTTGACAGTCTGGGTTGATTTTCCGTTTTTCATCTTTTCTCCAAATTTTCAGCATCTCTTTCTCTTTTTTGTTGCAAACAAAAATCCTTTTACAAATGTCTTGCTGAAATTTAGTGTGTTGAATCAAACTGTCTTACGTCAGGGTAAATTAAATTTCAAAAATTTTAAGCGCCATTTATTGTACGCTTCGATTAATTACGAAGAAATTTTTTGATGTATTCCTAAAAAATATTTTATTACCGCTACGCTAAAGGCTAAACTCGTATATGTACCAATTTTGTTGTCAAAAAGAGTATAAAATGGGGGATTACTACTGGAACTGGAGGAAAATCAGGGAAAGCGACTGTTATTCAGAAATTGAGCGTGTTTACACAGGTGACTTTCCGATTGAGGTCAGGTGCTTGTTGACCTCGTTTCTGGCTGCGGACACCAGGTAATATTAAAAATCCATCACATTAAAAAAAATAAGTGGTAAGATCACTTATTAAAATCATTCCGTATATTTGTCCGTCCGCCCATTCATTCCCAGGATATCTATAGAATAGGTAACAATACTGGATGGAGCAGAAAAATAGGTTTTTTATTTAATTCTTATTTTAATTTCGTTTCATGAGTTTCCTGAATTTTGTCCGTCCGCCCATTCATTCCCAGGATATCTATAGAATAGGTAACAATACTGGATGGAGCAGAAAAATAGGTTTTTTATTTAATTCTTATTTTAATTTCGTTTCATGAGTTTTCTGAATTGGGACCCCGATAATCCATCGAATTACGAAAGTATTTCTGAGTTTATTTGTCGCCTGAAAACTACTTTGGGTAAAATATTTAACAATTTACCCATCCATACCGATACCGAATATTTTTATAAAAAGGGATTACGCGCTCCTTGTGAACGCATTCAGGTAAAATGCAATTTATTCCCGCAATTTTATAAATATTCTTTTATGCACATTTCTTTATATAACTTACCTTTTAATTCACTCAGAATCACGACAACGACTTGCAACTGTTCCAAATTATTTGGAAATCGTTAACAAACGAACAACGGCTACTCTCACCTAAGCCGTCCAGAATGCGAGGAGGAAGCAGTGGATAATTCAAATGAACAGCTCTTCATTAATTCCTGGAAAGCTGAAATAGATGGGGGTCTTGCCACCAGTGAGAAAAAATGTGAGGATGCTGTTGTTCGTTTGACAGAAATCATCCTGGGATATGGTACTATGCCTTTCTTGGTAGCATCACCAGAGGAAATACAAAGAGAGGTAAGCGCACGCATAAATATTTAACTAACAAGTCACGTTCCCTTTCAGGTGTGTCGGAACAGGGGGGACAAGGGGGATGATTTTCCTAATACCATGTAATAAATTAGCTTTATACTCTAACCTTTACGTTTTACGTTAAAAGACTCCAAGTCATGGGAGATGTCCCCCCCATCCTCTCCTGTTCCGGTGACCCTGGTAGTATCCCAATATTATTCATGTTCGCCTGCTTTTAGGTTACCCGACTAGAGGAAAGTCTGCAGACTTTTGGAGACTTGTTATTCGACTGCCTTCAAAGTCTGGAAAGCCTCCGCACAAAGATTTTGTTTCAACTGAATGCTTTTAAAGATAAGCAACGTTTTGTCCCACTCGCCATTCGTCCAAAGGAACAGGACGAAGACGACCAAGAAGAGGCGGATGGTCTTCAGGATTTTGAGGAGTGGTTCCAACGTGTGGCTCACTGCCTATCCCAATTGGAAGGTAAATTGGAAGAGTTTGAGAAAGGCGAAGCGAAACCTGTCCATGGTCGCCCTGAAAATTCCTTTGGCTGGGCTAAAAATCAGGTATGCGGTTGTCCCGAAATCATCAATTAAATATTCCTTTTATTCTCAAAAGTGTTCTGGTGAATTTATTTAGATTGCCCAGCTACGAAATGACTTTCTTCGAGAGTGCCCTATCATACAAAAGCAGCCGGCACAAATCATCCGAAACCAAAATAATTTCGGGGAAGTTGTTCTGCGCTTGTTACCTTTCTCTTCGAGTACGTGGAATATTGATTCTGTAAAGGCGCTGTTCGTTAATAGAGACTCGGCCCTACAAGTAGCTCAGCTTCGACAAAGTGACCACTTTAACCAAGCGTTTCTACCACAAAAGGCCCCCGGGCAATTGACCTGTGATCCGGTGTTTCCGGATACGGAAAATACTCCATCAACGAGAAAAGGGGCAAAACAGCGGAGGACAGCGGCGCCCATGGCCAATGTTATAAGGTTCCCCAACGTGCGCGTGAAAAAGGTATTTCCAAAATAAAGCACACGACATCGTTTAATCGTTTTATTGAACACTCATCATTTAACGATTTTTAGGTTGTAAAAGGTCGCGAGAACAGGAAGAGTGAAAGCGTCATCGCGAAAAAGTATTGGATGTACTTCCGAGTTGGGGTCAAGCGCTGCAACGACCAAATAGACTACGTGAGAGCACTAAAAAATAAAAAAGATGAAATTTTCCCCTTAAAATATTCCCAAATTTAGAAAAAGTTGATAAATTTGTATTTAATATTTGCAGTTCCACGTGCTATCTCAACCTTTATGCACCACCACGCATACCAGTCAAGAGGCGAAGGCGTGGGCAAGTTTGATGTGGTTTAATGCATTTCCCTTGAGTCAGCGCACTTCTAACGGGATTGATGTTCCAACCAAGATTCAGGCGAAATACCTGATTGAAGTTATCGACCAAGAGTTTGTCCATTTAGGCGGGAAACTATCCGAGAAGCAAAAAGCGTATTTAAGAGGAAGGATGGTCAAGTATGTATAGTAACTCCATATTAAATAATCGTAACGTGAGAATATAGTATTTGAATTGAAGTGATTTAAATTTTTTGCTGTCACCAGTGGCAAGAAGGCTCCGGAGAGTGTGATGGTCAGGAAAAGTCAATTTTGCAAACTCGCGTTCCCACATGCGCCACCGTTGAAAAAGGTAGATATGGTGGATGCTCCAACATCGCCGTCGTCATCAGGATCATCATCACCCCTTGCGTCATCCTCGAGATGGTCAGCGGTATTTAACCGGAAACGAAAATCAGAGGCAGTTGCTAGTACCAGTGATGGTGCAGGGAGAGACAAACCTGCCAATAACAAGAAAACGGGGGAAAAATATGGGATGAATGGTATTTCTTTTGGGGAGTGGCTGTACTACTGCATCAATATTTTGAACCCGAACATCAAAAAAAGCGTTGAAGTTTTAAGTAAATTTTGGAAGGAGGGAAAAATCATGGGATTTATTGAAAGCCAAGACATTCAAGATATTTTATTAAAAGAACCGGCGGGCACGTTCATGATTCGCTTTCCGGAGAACAGGGCAAATCGTCTTGGATTGTATTTCTACAGCGAAGAAGGTATTTTGTACAGGAAAAAGAAACATATAGCCAATTAAAGATGTACAATTTAAAAGAATTAATTTTGTAATTAAATTTTACTTTCAGCGAAAGCCAGCAGCGCGTCAAACGAGTGCTTACTCAAGTTTTTGTACAAACTCCAAGATTTCCATTTGATTCCTTTGGAGGAACGAATTCTAATGAATAAAGCAGCAACATTTGTGTACTCTGATGCCCTAGGGGAACAATACGGGCGTAACAGCTTGGAAAAGAGTGCTGCTTTTGAAATTGAGGACAAGGAAAATGATGGCGAATTAGATGAGAGAGGTTATTTCAAAGCAAAAATTAGAGAGTATTTCTCCGGGTAAGTGTAAAAACATTGATTTGAAGTAGATCAAGTACTGCTGAAACAAGAGGGAGCATTTATTTACTGTAATTTTGCTGTTATACACGACAGGGTTTTCCAAAAGAAGTTTTTATCTGCTCGTCACATGATGCAAAGAATGTCGGTTAATAAGGAGAGACCTTAAAGAGCTTGAAGACGGTTAAATTTAATTTGTTCGATTTAGCGGGGTATGAAAATTTCATTTTAAAGAACAGATGAGATTTGAAATTCTCAGGATACGTGCACTGGGGACGGAATAAATGTATACGGGGAACCAGGAGGGCGATGATTTCCTAATACATTGTGTTCTCTATCCATTAATGTTAAAGTGTACAATCTTGGTGGGATTTTTTCAAACCATTTCCCGCCACTTCCGTCGCCTGTGGATACGTAAAAGGGTAGTTAATATTTGACGGCAATGTAAATGATGATGATGATGATGTTGTTGAATCATGGAGAGTGTACGCGCTTATGTTGTAAACATCAACCTATCTTAAGTATTCGTTGAAAAAAATATTGTATACTGTATACACGGGAAAATGGTATCCATATTACATTACAGCTATCTAACGGAACCGTTTGGAGACAATTTATAATACAGTTCTGTTGAAGGTGTAGGCAGTTGATGTTCCTTTTGGTTATGTCAAGTTTTACCCAGCTTCGTTGGCAATAATATGACCTATCAACAAATTACATACATAATAAGGTTATTATTTCCATTTCCAAGGCTTCCATTGATTTTTTTTGACATTGCTATTAACGCATGTGTAAATACTGTGTGGCGTTCCTTTGTTGTCTTTAAACATTGGTGTGGTGTCCTGGCAAACGTGGCAAGATGACTGGAACCGTTTGGAGACAATTTATAATACAGTTCTGTTGAAGGTGTAGGCAGTTGATGTTCCTTTTGGTTATGTCAAGTTTCACCCAGCTTCGTTGCCGATAATATGACCTATCAACAAATTACATACATAATAAGGTTATTATTTCCATTTCCAATGCTTCCATTCATGTTTTTGACATTGCTATTAACGCATGTGTAAATACTGTGTGGCGTTCCTTTGTTGTCTTTAAACATTGGTGTGGTGTCCTGGCAAATACTGCAAGATGACGTATTTTTGAGCTTGAAGTGTACATGTAAATATGAGCTTTATACGTACAATTTTATTTACATTTTAAAAATCCCAAATGGTCAAAATGACAATATCGGAGTTGGTGAAAGTTAATAAAATGTTTTGTAGCCCTTTATTATTAATAAGATATTCATTTAAAATGTAAAATTAAGAGTTCACATTTTTATTATTTTTAATTTTTGAATAAATTTTTATTTATATCTTATCTTATCTCATTATGAAAATGTCATATGTGGTCTCCATGATGATGATTAGTTACGCCATTCAGCTATTTTTACATTACATTACATAGTACGTTTTACTTGTCTCGGACAAATTGAAATAATTATGAGGCGAAAAGTTAAATGCCAAATTTTTCAAAAAATCCTTTAGATTTTACAAACAGTAAAGTTTGTAGGATAACGTCCATGGTGGAAGGGACATCCTTAGAGAATCCGGGTAAATAATTTTCAACCTTTGGATTGCTGAAAAAGCTGTCGGGAGACTCCAGGTAACCTTTGACGCTTGTCATGGAGTGTACATCTCCCGAATATATCATGCTATTTACGTTCTCGTAGAATTCCTTTAGCGATCCAAGAGGTGTGTCCTTGGCATACAGCTTATCCAGTACCCCTTTCTCCTTCCATTCGAATTCTACGAGCTCCAACTCAATACCAAAGTGCTCCTTTGCTANCTCCTTCCATTCGAATTCTACGAGCTCCAACTCAATACCAAAGTGCTCCTTTGCTACCTCCACAAATTTCACTTCCAACTGTGGATTCGGGTGAATGATGTTATAAATCTCGTTGGGGGCGTTCTCATTAAAAAATAGTTTTAATGACCAGTCCGCACAGATATCCACGGGCAATACAATTGCAGGAATAGGAGCGGTCTGCATCACCTTTGTTTTAAGATAACTCAAAAATCGTAAAATGCAATGATTATTCTGGTAATTGACTGCCCCCGAAGAGGTGTCTCCCAAAATAGCAGGGAAACGGAAGACTTTGCATGGGATTCCCCCATCATTGGCTTGTTTGAGTAAACGTTCACACACAAATTTGGAAGCTACATATCCCATAATTTTACTTTCGGCAACAGTTTTTATGTGATTTTGTTCAGGCCAGTCATCGCACAAATGACCACTGTTATTTCCGGCAACCACACTTAATAGTGAGGAAGCATAATATACATACTTGGTGATACCGGTCGCAGCAAACCGCAAAATATTCAAGGTACCCTCCACATTCACACCCCGAACATCTCCTGTCTGTTCCTCGTATTTCCGATATGCCTCAACATGGTTTGCTTTAACTGCCAAGTGGATCACAGCGTCCACAGATTCGGCCAAATTTTTGTAGTCAACATCAGACAACCCAAATTGTGACAGTGTCAGGTCACCCTGCACGCATTCCACGTTGCTCAAATCAACACTAGCTGCGAGGTTCATTGAATTCAGAATATTTTCCAGTTTATCTTTGGGGCATTGTCCATCTTTCGTCCGAATGAGGCACACAACTTTCTTTACCGATTTGTATGATTCTCCAATTTTAGAGAGAACGTACGGACCTAGTTGACCGGTAACCCCAGTAATTAGCACGGTTGTAATTGCCCTGGCGGATCCACATATTGCCGGTGTTGAGTGAATACCGCCTTCCAAAATACAGTCAGCTTCCAACAGTTTGGTGTATTCTTCTGGAGAAAGAGGTGCTGCTGTTACATCGTCCCCACATATGGCGTTCACGACGGCAGTAGACACCTGTCTGACGGTGTGACAGTCTTTCAGCATGGTGGGAGTGATGTTAAGGCGGGATCCCATTAACACTTGCATGCTGTTCTGCAGCTCGATCATCATGAGTGAGTCCACTCCAAGATCCTGCATGTTTGCATCTTCATCTATTGTCTCATCCGCCTCCATTCTCAGTGCTTCTCGCACTATCGTCTTCATGTACACCATGATCACCTCCAACTTCCCCTCTGCCTCATCTACTTCTTTCCAGAACTCATCAGACTTCAGCTGTATCTGGGTTCTCTCATGTGAACTTTTACGAAGCCTTTCGTCCAAATAGTATTTAAAGCTTGGACATATTATAGTAAACCGGTGAAATGAGTCAACGTCTCCGAAGCATGTCTGCGTCATTTGATGTCGAAGCGTTAGCTCTAATCCATTCAACATTCTTTTGACGCTAACGGGAAGTATGCCCGATATATTTACATCTTTTGCACTTCCAACTTGAGACCATTGACCCCAATTGATGGTGGTCGCTGGTAGTCCCAATGAGTACCGGTAATGAGCAAAGGCGTCCTCAAAACAGTTGGCAGCTGCGTGACTTGCCTGTCCTGGGGTACCTGCCAATGCAGCAATGGAAGAATATAGCACGAAATGCTCGAGGGGCATGCCTTCTGTCAGTCGATGAAGGTTCCATGTACCCTCCACTTTGGGATTGAAAGTGGCCTCAAACGACTCCCATGTTTGGTTGGCGTACAAGTTGTCGCGGAGCACCCCGGCACAATGCTGAATTCCACGAATTGGCCTATCCCCAACCACAATTTCGTCAATTATCTTCTTGCATTCTTCGTAATTTCCAACGTCTCCCAACTTTACAGTCACATTGAATCCTGTCTTGCTTCTGTTATAACGATCTATTTCCTGAAGAACTTCCGGTTTAGGAGGACTACGTCCAACAAGTACAATATTCGCGGCCCCTTTCTCCAGCATCCATTTGCAGACTTCGAATCCAATTCCCCCCAGTCCACCGGTGATGATGTAGGTACTGCATCTATTGAACAGATCTACCTTGACTTTCCACTGACCCTCGACCGTTTGAACCTCCGGCATTGTAACCACCACTTTCCCAATATGTCTGGCTTTTTGGAAAAACTGGAATGCTTGGCGAATCAGGAGGGCATCAAATTGTACATGAGGAATAGGTTGCACGTTGTCTTCTTTCATACACTCTTGTATTCTTTTAATCCCTTTGCGCCATGAGAATTGTTTCTCATCAGTCAGGTCCACAATTGTGTATTTTACATCAGGCCGGCGTTCTCTCACTTCCGCTTCCGTCCACACGGCTAGCTTACTCATTTCTACAAAACGACCATTTCTCGCCAGGATGTCTAAGGAGGCCTCCTTCAACCCCGGACCAGTGATAGAATTAAGAACAATATCCACGCCTCTCCCATGAGTGACCCTCAAAATTTCCTCTTTGTAAGTCGTGTTTCTCGAGTGGAATACATTCTCAATTCCCAGGGATTTTAAATATGCCCGCTTCCGCTTACTTCCCGCTGTCGTAATAATATTTGCCTCACACCTCCTCGCCAGTTGAATGGCAGCCAGACCCACTCCCCCAGATCCGGTGTGAATCAACACGGTTTCCCCCTTCTTCATATTTGCCACTTCATGAAGACAGAACATACTTGTGGCAAATACCGCTGGAAGCGTCGCTGCTTCCGCGTAAGTCATTTTATCAGGAACTTTTATCACATGAGTCGAATCAAGAATTAAATGACTCCTCAGCGGAACATCTCTGGTATTCGCTCCAACAACCCGATCCGCAATTTTAATGTTTTCTTGTGACACTCCCTTCCCAACTCTGGTCACCACTCCTGCAAAATCAATGCCGACTCCGCTGGATCTTTGGAATTCCTCTGTTGGCTTTAAAATCGTTAGGATATCTTTAAAGTTCAAAGCGTACGCCTTTGTCTTCACTTCCACTTCAAACTCCCCCAAGGATTCCTCCGGTAGAACCTCATAATGTAGATCTTGTATCATTTTACTGCCTGGAAGTACCAGTTGATATCGGTCCGTACACAATGGAAGCTGCAGTTCTCACAAAATCTCGGCTCACACCGCTGGCTGTTTCTATAGGCTACCTGAACACGGTCTTTCTCCCGGGATGTAGTATGCATAGCCAACTCGTACAAAATTTCATCAACGACGACCTCTCGATTGTCCTCGTCTCCTAAATCGAGGCAGCGAACAAGTACGTCGTAATATTCATTTTTGAGGGATTTTGCCATGCCGATAATGGTTGCGGCAGAAGGGTTAGATGACATGTGTAATTCAGCAACTGGGTGAACTCCCCTTGTACAGACGTACACCTTAGCAGCGTTTTTCAAAGTCAAAATTTTTTGAGTGATGTATAAAAATGGGCGGGCGATTTTAGTTTGGTCCAACATCCCCGTGTCCATACCCCAACTGTAGATTATTCCGTGAAGAAATTTCTCTGACAAAATGGAATCGAGTTGGGTAACAAAATCACCGGAGTCAAGGTCAACGCGTTTGATACACACCGTGTCAGTCCAGATGACATTGTTGTCATCAATGGTGGGCACAACAAGTGTAACATTAATTGATCCAGATCGCGTCAATCTGGCAATGAGATCGCGATGAATATGATCCAGATAGCCGAAAATCACCCAATTACATCGGTTGGCTGGACGATTTCTTACGAAAGTTGAAACCATATTCGATTTAGATACACTTGAAGTAATGATACCCATGGTACCCATGTATGCCTCTTCCACATGAAAATGTTCATAGCCACAATGAAGAAGGATGCGACGCCAGGTGTCTGCCCCCACACAAGCGTGTCTGGGTCTCCAGTTGAAGTCCTTAAATCTCCAGTAGCCTTCCAGCAGCCCAAACACAAAAGTCATTCCTCTGTCCTGTGTAACCGTTTCGCTAAAAAAGAGCGTTCCTCCAGGCCTCAGGATGTCTCCCAAATTTCCTAAAGTTTTTTCCAAGTCCTCTGTCGCATGAAGGACGTCGGCTCCCACCGCGAGATCAAAGTAGTTAAGAGGAATCCCTTGCAACAACCCCCCTTTTCAACAACTTTTCGACATCAAAAACGCAAAATTTTAAATTCTTCCGGAACGCTTCAAACTTTTTTTCCGCTTTCGTAAAAAAGTAGCCACTGATGTCCGTGTAATAATACTCAAATTCAAAACCGAGATATTCTCCAAAAATTGGCAATATATGTTGTGTCAAAGCGCCGGTTCCAGCACCAAATTCCAAAACTCTCAGTTTAGCCTTCGCATCATTCTGGTTGACTTTCCTAAATTCGCCAAAGATCACCAGGCACATCTCAGTAAATTTTCTTATTGTATCTGGGTTTCCAGGATAGTTTTCATAATATAACTCCGCCGAGCACTCTTTCCGCTCGTTGGCGTCCGTTGGAAACAACATGTGAAGGGGTGACTCCACCCCGCTCAAGAATTTATGAAGACGTTCTCCTACACTGCGGTATATCTTTGAAATAACCCTTACTTGTTCCTCCTCTTTTACATTGTCATTCAACTCTCCAATTTCCGACTCCAGCTCCCTCTCTGAGGGAGGAAGGCTTTCCACTTGCCATAAGTCATCATCTTCGTTAAATGTCATCATTCCATTTTCGTCGTGACACACGGTGAAGTAATGATGGATAAGTGGGCGATACATTGACAAAATACTATGTCGTTCACAAAACTCGTTCACTTTAATAATTTCGGCCTTAAAGGGCTTCCAACCTAGCGTTAGTAGCGCCTTCACTTGGTACAAATATATCAGTCTTCTCGTTTTTATTTCCCGCTCCCAATCTCCCGCATCTATAGTGGCTGCCTGCTGTAGTCTTTGGGTAAATTCTTCAGTGTCAAACACGAACTCCAAATTTGGTAGCATGCAACGATTATCAAGGGGTCCTGGAACGGGTCTCCAAGTTTCTTCCCACCTATCTGGTAAATGATTGTTTTGTTGTTCCAAAATTGACTCGATTGTCTTCACATTTGTTTCTGTCAATTGCACGTCTGTCATGAAAGCTATCGGATTCAAGCTCTCGTCAGAAGCAAACACGAAACAGGTACCGTTTTCCCAAGTCGCGTGAAGATGTAGAGCACTTGGCTTGCCAATATCCCTCAGCCAAATCAGTTTCCCGATTCTTACCGGCACCATTAACACTTTTGCTGGAGTCTTGAGTGACGACAGTAATGCAGTTTGGATCATGGCATCAATAAGGATGGGATGGAGGAGGTAATTGTCATAATCTGCGGGCAGCTTCACTTCCGTTACAACGTCCCCCTTCACATCTTCACTGGGAGTTCCCCAATACCTTTGAATGGATCTGAACAAATCGCCAAATTTCAACCCCACCCCCTCATTTCGCTTGTAAAACGATTGAATGGATAAACCCTCTGAATTTGAAATCAAATCGGTCACTCTGCTTGGCCTCCATAATCTCATTACATCTTGTACAGCAACAACAGGTGGACATGTCGCGCTGGCGTGCAATTGCCACTTTCCAATGGTGACATCTTCTACATTTGTCTGGCTGAATATTTTAACTCTCAATCCATAACTCGTTCTATCCTCAGCAGAATCGTCATTTAAAGAATCTTTGGCAAAATCCACGATTACTTGCAAGCGACAGTGCTTGTTTTCCGTCAAAGCCAAAGGAGCTTCAATAACCAAGTTTTCCAGAGCCACTGGTCGTATTGGTCTTTCTAGAGCCTCCGTAAGGGAGTTTGCAACGCAGTGACCTGCAGATAAGCACATTTCTGCAAAAGCAGCCCCGGGCATAATGATTCGTTCTCCAATGCAGTGATCCTTGATAAATGGAACTGATTTGAGGTGTAAATTATTCTGAAAAAATTTCAGAGACGAGGCATTGCTCAGGGGGCAACCGATAAGGGGATGAATAGGGACATCCCCGCATGTACTGCCGGACCACAATGACTTGCGATGGAAGGGATGAAACGGCAAGTAGGATGCAACTTTCTCTCTATCGTATGGCCTGTCGAAACCCTCCCAGTCAACATTTATTCCGTTCAGGTAAAGTTTTCCCAAACTAGACAGAATGGTTTCCCAGTCGTTTGCATTGCGTCGGAGGGAGGGGTAACATGAGACAGGTTGATTGTCGATGTTTAGCATGACGAAAGTAGAGAGAACCGGTTGGGGTCCAATCTCCACGAAATGTTGACAATTTAGCTGTTTTAATGAATTACATGCTTCCAAGAATGAAACCTTCTCTCTGGCGTGGTCTACCCAGTAATCGGCATTCATCACGAAATCCGTATTTTTCAAAAGTGATCCTTTCATGCCAGAAATCCATTGACATTTCCGTGATTCTGAGTACTTGACCGTTTCAGCGATTTTTCTGTATTGCCTCAGAATGGGGTCCATGTGTCGAGAATGGAAAGCGTGGGTAGCTTTAAGAACAACAGCTTTCACACTTTCTTCGTTGCAAATATTTATAAGTGCCAGAATTTTATCAGTGTCTCCAGCCACCACAGTCTGCTCGGAGGAATTTATGGCAGCGTAGTCCAACTCGATTTTTGCGTTTTTCATCAACTTTTCTACTTCCGGTTGACTGGCCTTGATTACGAGCATGCTTCCTCGAGGAAGGTTATCAATCAAGCGACTTCTTTCGGCGACCAACATCAGCGCCTCTTCAAAGGTCATTATGCCAGCAGCAACTGCGGCGCAGAAATTGTCCTTCTTAGCGCGTTCAACGTTCCCTCAGACTTCCATAGAGTCTCACGCAAAGGCAAGTTGTATCTTCTTTTTAAAATGCTGTTGCACTGGTCAAAATGTAATCGAAAGACAGGACTGGTCTCGTATAGTGTTTTTGCCAGTCCTTCATATTGACTGCCCTGTCCTGTGAATAAGAAGCAGATTTTGCCAAGTTCCTTACCGCATGTGTCGCCCCATAGAAGTTTATCGGACTGAATAGCGGCAGCGGCTTCTTCAAAACTTGCAGCGAAGAGAAAGGCCCTGTGACTGAAAGACGCTTTCGCACTGTTCCCTGAGTAAGCGACGTCTTTCCATCTTAAACTGTGGCGCTCATCCAGGAACAACTTCTCATAGGCAATTATCACATCATCTAGCGCCTCCTTACTTTTGGCAGAAAATTTCATTAATTGAATGGGTCGCTCCAGTCCAACTGTAAACTTGGGTAATGAGTGGTCCGGAGCCTCTTCAATCACCACATGTCCGTCAGTGCCAGTAATTCCGAAAGAGCTCACTCCAGCTATCCTAGGTTGACGTTGTATCTTTGGCCACGGAATTGGTTCCACTGGAATTAAGGCAGGAATTGCATCCAAATTTATTTTTGGGTTCAGTGTATCAAAGTTCAGGTGTTTAGGGATCATTTCATGTTGCATGGAAAGCACAGCTTTTATTATCCCGGTAATTCCGGAACAGCTCTCAGTGTGCCCCACGTTGGTCTTCACGGATCCAATGATGAGCGGATCCTTCCTGGCGTTGGAGCGATACACCTTTGCAATTGCTGCTACCTCCATAGGATCCCCAACAGCCGTTCCAGTACCGTGGGTCTCTACAAAGCTAACCTGCTCCGGACGCACTCCAGCATCATCCAATGCGAGCTGCATTGCCATAGCTTCACAATGAACTGTCGGAGTTCCCAAGCTACGACTTATGCCTTCTTGGGTAATCGCGGATCCCCGTATAGTTGCCCAAATGTGGTCTCTATCTCGAAGGGCATCACTTAATCGCTTCAGTACCAGTACACCACACCCTTCTGCTCTTCCAAACCCGTTTGCCTTCTCGTCGAAAGTTTTACATCTCCCATCCTCCGCGATAATGTGGTCGTTCAACTTGCCTTCGTAGGGACGCAAAAGCAAGTTGACTCCTCCAGCTATGGCCAAGTTAGTCTCTCCACTTCTGAGACTCTTTATAGCCAAATCCACCGCCACAATAGCAGATGAGCATCCGCTCTCTGTTGCAATGCTCGGACCTGTTAACCCGAGCAAAAATGAAAGTCGTGCTGCAATCGCCCCCATTCCATTTCCCATGTAGGTCCTGAAAAAGTCCTGTTCCGCTGATGTTTGTATTATATCCTTGTAGTCATTCATCCAACTTCCTGTAAATATTCCTGTGTGACTACCTCGTAAACTCAATGGATCAATTCCGCTGTCTTCCAGTCCCTCCCACAAAACCTCATGAAGGATCCTCGCCTGGGGGTCCAAGAAGACTGCATCCTTGGGGCTAATTCCGAAAAACTTAGAATCGAACTCATCCACAGGTACCGTTAAGAATCCGGCTTCAGTTTCTCTTTCTCTCTTCAACATTCCTACAATGGAATGTTCTTTCTTCCACCGATACGCTGGTGGTACGCAAATACCTTCCTCACCACACTCCATCAATTTCCAAAATTCTTCTAAGTTTCTCGACCTCGGGAATCGGCAACTCATTCCTACTATTGCTATTGGATCATTGGGATAACAACTAGGCATGGTCAGAATCGTCCGACATGGTCCAGAATTTTGCGATTCGCTAATCGTTAACCACTTCTCTGCCAGTTTCTGAAACAATTAAATTTTAAGATTGTATCTGCACTACAACAAATAAATCGTTGTAAATATGGTCACCGGAGACTCAGACAAGTTCAATTAGATGATTTCAAGGTGTTATGAGACTAAATATGTTGACACAATATTGTTTAGTCGATTGTTCAAAAGTTTTCGAAGTTTTTGATCGGAGTTAACGTGCTGAAGTAGTGAATCGAATAACAGCTGACCTTTATATAAATAATCTCTGGAGGACACAATGGTCATTTGTGATTGCCCGAAACAGAAAAATTATTATATAAAAATTCTAATCGAAAAAAAACAAGGGTGGGTTAAATTAAACAACAACAACAACCAATTTCTTTCGTTCAACCAACAATAACAACAACCAATTAAATAAAAAGTGGGTTAAAACAAAATATACGTGTAAGAGGCAAAATTGATGAAATAAAAACAAAATTGACTTGAAATCTATTCTTTCAAATATAATACGCTGGCTTGCCTGTAGTCCCTATTTGTAGATTCATCTGAAGTTGCATTAGATTGTCGAATTGGATTGGAGCAAATAATTGTTAGGTTCCCTGGTCCGTTTGTCTACTTCATAGTTCGGCATGTGCTTTTATTTACCGGCTCGTGTTCTGGCGACTAAACCAAACAACACATCTTGATTTTGTTTATTTTTTTACGTAGATTACGAATTTCATCTCCAGTTACTGTAAAACTAGAATTTAGTAATGTTAATTTCAATTTAATGCGCGCGCGTTTTTCCGGGACGACACGCAAGACGCAGAAAATTTTAAATTTTACCTACCCTTCTGAGAGTTTTGGTACGCAGGTTTAGCGAACAGGAAGTTGCAAAAGAAGCTTATGCTTATCTATAAGCATACATCAAGTACTTGTGGTTGCTAGTAAACATTCAGAATATGGAGGGTAGTTGTGGAAACTTATTAATTGATTCCTTGTCAGTTAGTCATACCTTTTCCGTCAGGCCAACATCAGAATTGTCACAGAACGATCTCAATAACATTCCAAAGTCATCATCGGTTTCCGGGATGTCAACAAAATGGACGATTTTCATGGAATTGTAGCCATCTCTGTAACAGTGTAATTATTAAAGTTATAAATCTCGATCCGTCCCACTTTCACCATACCATGAATATTTTCTAGTATTTACACCAAAATTAATTTGATTACCCAATCATAAGTAATCCGTCTTTTAAAGATAATTTGACAATCGCACCGACTCGGTCCTGGTTCTTTACCGTACTGCTGCCACGAATATTATTTTCCATCCACACATTAGCCTGGTTAACAAGGAAACCTGCGTCGTCACCATGTTGTCTTTCACGTTGTTCCTCAAGAAACTTACATAAAGCAAGTTTGGGGGTAAACACCAATACGTCCATGTTGTCAGTTAAATCCCTGATCAGTGAATCCTGTCCGTCGTGATAACCAAATAACTCGTCACAATTTTCCAGAGCCAAAGTCCAAGCCGGGAGAAAGATGCATTTGTCGTACATTTGAAGCGAAAATGCAAATATTTTCGCTCTCAACAAAGTACAATTTTTGTCCTTTTTTCCACCGTCGTCCGTGAGCACATCAGGAGAGATAAAATCGTCGTCCAATAAAAACGTCTCATCAAATCCTTCACGTAAAATCGTTTTGGACGCTTTCGACACAGCGGTAGACCAAATAACAGAAATTGTCTTGGTTGTCCCAGTTAATCGTAAGGAAGTTGCCAAAACCATTGCGGACTGAACATTGTTGTCGCTGGCGACATACGTGAGCCATGCTTCCGCTCGCCTCCGAACTATACGCGTACGTTAAGAAAATAACATCAATTTTATTGTTTTTAAATTATCAATTATATGAATATATAATCCATTTATCTTACCCATGCTTCACGATTAATCCTTTTCACGTAGTCGCAATAACTTGTATTTTTGTAATAGTTTATGTGTGCAGCCCAAGTACTCCACGTGGACAAAAAAATGTATTTTTTAAATTTTCACTAACTATTATTTTAAAGAAAATGTGGTAACACAAACAAAGAATTTACTGGTAACGAATATAGCAACTGTTCTCCAGTTAGGGAAGATCTCCATCTTTTATGGAAAAGAAAAAGTTTCTGGACGAAAAATTATGTCTATCCCTCATATAAAATAAAGTTAAGTTTGTGCTGGAACAAAGGAAGCACCATTTGTAATATGACCTTGTAATTGTTGTTTTTGTTTGTTTGTCCAAGTTTTTTTAGCATAGGCTAGCACTAAGAATGTGATATGGGAAGATGATAGGCGCTATTTATTGTTCCAGAGCAAATAATTAATTGCCCCGAGAATAAACTTATTTTGTCAAAAAATAATGATCAATATATTAATTCGCAGATAAGGCCGTTAATACACTTCCTTACATGCACGTATAGACGTACACGATTAAAAAGTTAGCATACTAACTTTCAAAGTAATTATTGCTCTTTCTAAAAAAATTGTCGGTAAAATTTCATTCCGTTGTTAATTAATTTTACCGCAGGTTACCGTGCACAGGTTGGTCAAACATACGTTCAGTGCATCATAAGATGCTGATAGATAACACTAACTGAGCATAACTTTTTCGTCCAGCACCAGTGACGTTCAAAAATATAAATCATTCCCAATGCAAGTACTTGTGTTGTTTAGTTGGCTTTTGTTCTTCGGGAGGGACTTCAATAAATAATAGGATACTTTGACACCTTCTTACGGAAGCTCAGAACACGCTAACTCGAATTGATACGGGGTTTCCGATAACCGATAATATTTTTTCAATAGACGTATAAATGTAAAACACGTCCAAATGAGCATGTATTAAGGTATACAGGCGCCTAATATATTTGTGAATGTATTTGAAAGTTATTGTCATTGCTAGTTAACTCCCGGGGACTGTCACAATCAGAGTTACTGTGTAGAAGCAGTAATGATGACAATGTTTCACCTTTAATTACCTTTATAGTGGACACCAGTGTCACCAGCCATCCAATGTGCGTCAAACTTGCCGAAAGGTTAACAATGCATGTTGAGGCACATGTATACCAAATTTTAGTTCAGTAAGGAGTACCCCACAGTACATTTCGGGATGCAACGCACGGTTTTGCAGATCCGCATTTTTGTTTTCGTATTGACGTCATCAATAGCATAATCACCGTCACTAAATAAATCTCTTTAACCTGGTAAACCCGTAAAGCATACCTCATTAAATGAAAAGTTCCTGATTTGGTATGTTCAATGGTATGCGATCACCACGATGCCCAAAGTGCTGCCCAACCATAAACCACCTTGCTCACCACAAAAATCCAAAATTCCCAGTCCAAACTAATACATGGAACATTTGGGGCAGCTCCGACCTGGCCCAAATGATTTGCTTTGTTAGCGTAGCAAAAGCTACCATCAATCAGCAAAGCAACTGACTTCATCTAGCACTGCAATGCATGCTACGGTGGTAAAACAAGGTAGTGTAGAACAGCGATAGACAGCTATGGAGCATTTGTATACAAATTACATAGTATGCTTTGCTGCAAAATAGGAAATTGTCCCAAAGTTTGGGTTTCGTAGGAATGGGCAACAATTTTTGGTGAACCTTCCCCAAATCCCAATCCCACGAAACCCAAACTTCGGGAATAGGAGGCGCCTGAAATTGTGATCCTGTAGCAATAAGTCTAATCTGTACCCGCAACGGCGCAACTACTTTGAAAACCGCCAATTAGTATAGTGGTGCCACTGACTGTTGTAATATATTAGGAATTTACTGTATGTTATTAGACTAGTTCAAATTTAAGATGTAGACGTGAAGCAGTACGTTGCTATTGCTATAGATATATACTACGGAAATGCGATCAATTAATGTATGTAATTCTAAAGTAGAATTTTTCTTCAACAAAATTTTTTGAATAAAATGCAAAGTATTAGTTGAAAAATCATTATGTCAATTATATAATCATATATCATTGTGTAAAGACCCGATTATGTTTGTTTGGTTGACTTATAGGCACATTGATCAAGTAGGATGTAAGGCAAACGGGCATTTGACGCTACAAATATTAAGATTTTATCAAGGGATTTTGTATGTAATCTTTGGCAAAGTTAGGATACTAACACTGCCAGATGATAAGCACTGTTTTCTGGCGAAATACTTTTCTTCTTTGGAAAATTAATTGTTTGATTTGCTCAATTAAGATTTACCCAAAACTAATTGCAAAGTAAATGGAAGTGTTTTCTAGAGCAAATGTTACAAAATAAATATTATCGTAGATCATTCATCATTGTTATGACGCTATTCTATTGTAACTACAAAGATAGAATATAAACATACAAATTAAGTACTAAGTAAGTAAGAGACTCATTCTCCATGAAAAATCGGTCACGAAAAGTTGTTTGGGACGAGATTTGAGAAAGTCAGCGATGCATTGTTCATGCTTCGTAGTTTCAGGGTGTTTATTAAAATCAACCATGCAATTACAAACTGCACACTAATTATGTTTATATTTTATATGACGCACGCAATTAAACAAACCACAGTAGTAGCAATGAACAACAAATGATGATTGGTTGTCAGATAATACTAATAATTTTAAAAACATTTTAATGATGACGTTTGTAGAAACAATGTGGTAAATTCCATATAAGATGCTATCATTTAAAAACTTGCAATCTGGCACCTTCCGATGCACATATTCAAATGTATTATTGTATAAAACAATTTTATTTTTCCATTCCCCAATAATTCGTACGGGAACGCCTATAATTACAGCAATTGGAAGGAAAATTCCAGTATTTGTTTTATCTGCTGCTCTGAAAAATGTATGTAGTTTTAATCACATTTTATATTTTAAATACACACCAACATTTGAACACCACATTTATGCTATCACCCATTGGCCCATTGGGTACCAGAAACCGCAATCATCGTTAATTATTTTTTACATTGCTGATTTTACTTTAATTGACTCTTTTACAAAAGCAATCTTCTCTATACTCCAGGGAATCATCATCGTCGAAAATAGCAGCCGATCTTCACCAGCCACACTTCACCTCATCCCCACCATCCCGTATCATACATTTAAATGCTCAACATAAATAAACCACGCCAAATCATTCAGTAGTTTTAATCACATTTTATATTTTAAATACACACCAACATTTGAACACCACATTTATGCTATCACCCATTGGGTACCAGAAACCGCAATCATCGTTAATTATTTTTTACATTGCTGATTTTACTTTAATTGCCACTTTTACAAAAGCAAACTTGGAATTGCGGAGTCAAGAATTTTTTGTATTAGTCTAATTAAAAAAAACATAAATACATATTTAGCTTTGAACGTATTTTTAAATGCGCATCTACGGAAATGTAATTTCAATAGTTATTACCCATGTAAAACATTGTAGACATCTATTAAATGGCTACTTTTTGTAATCAGGTTCTAGCATTTTTAGCATAGGTAGACAACAGAACTAGTAGAAGAAACCATATCTCCAGAATTGGAGGGCACAATAAACATTTGGAATTTATTATATATTGACACAGAAGCACTACTTACTAATACAAAATCTAAAGGAGCCATAACTAAATGTATTAATTTGCCATTATTATCATATCACTTGTAGATTACTACCGCTTTGCTATTACAA